>WEDG01003239.1:0-126464 GCA_017591395.1 Schistocephalus solidus | reverse complement strand
GCGGATATGAAAAATAGGTCTGGGAAGTCTGTGTGTCTTAGACTCGGCATGCCGTTGGAATGGTGCAAGAAGAGGGACTAAAGTAAGCGAAAGTAGGAGAAGAAATCTCTGAAGCAACTGCAAATCAACCCGGTGACCAGGGAGGATCTCGCCCGAGAACGTTCAGTATGGAGAAGGACAGTAAAGATAGGGGCAGCAATCTTCGAAGACATCAGGATAACCGCCGCCAAGACCAAAAGTGTGGCACGAAATTCACCAGCGGCCCGGACCAAAATCATCGATGCCCAGGCCATGCCAATATGCCCGCGCTGTCAAGCATCTTCCACGCGCGAATCGGCCTGGTTGGACATCTTCGGACGCTATTCACCAACAATCCGACAATTTCAACTTCTACGTCAAATTCAACCTCACCCTCCTTCCTGGCATCAAATCCATTAATTCCACCATCATAGAGACCGCATCCCAATATTCATCGCCTGTTACCCCCATCATCTCCCCCCCAGCTCCACCACCTCCACCACTGACACAACCACCATCAGCGATGGGGACTCTCTCCTAAACTATCCTCAATGCGATCGCACATTCACCTCACACGTCGGCAAGGTCGGTCACATGCGAATCCATCGCACGGAGGCTGGTAATCCAATGAATGACGTCAACCGAGCCTCTCCCGATTTCGCCTGCCCACATTGCGTACGCAATTTCAACTAACGCATCAGCCTGGTCGGTAACGTGCGAATCCATTGCAAGGAGGCTGGTGAACCAGTGCCTGGGGCTCCGAAATACAGTCACCACACCCGCCTCCACTGCCCTCACAGCTCTCGCACATTTACACACCGCATGGGCCAATTAGGACATATTCGCCTCCACGACAACCTGTGGTAACCAAACGGAGACTAAGCCACAACAGCGCACACTACCTACAGCAATACATAGACAACACTCTCACCATCATCATCATGTACCTAAGAATATCGTTGTTTCCTAGAAACCGTGGCTTGTAAGGCTACCAATCTGACGCTTACACTAGACCACGCCGTCGGCCTAGTGTATGTGCTGCGTGTGTCGAGTGGTTGACCAGTGGACATGGAGTCAGACGGCGGTGGGTCCTCCATATCCCCTGAGTAAGTAAATACTGGCGTGTGGGTTATTGGGCCAGATCGAGCTGTGGCTTCTCCATATCCCCTGATCTAATGAATCCTGGTGTGTGCGTTATGGGGGTGAGGTCGTGCTGTGGTGCGCGAAGACGTGTACGCCGACCGGTCAGCTAATGCGCCCACTCCCACATCAGACGATCGACTGGCTCGGACGGTGGTCTGACTGTGCAAGTGAGGGAGAGAGTGAGATCGACAGCTCAGTACAGTTTCCTCACTATAAACAATCTGACGTGCTTGAAACTATCATTGTGTGCTAAAAGCCGTGGCTAGGAGGGTTGCCAACTGAAAGAACACTCGGACCGCGTGTTCAACCCAATGTGTGTTTTGTGTTTAGTGGCTGACTGGCGGACTGAGTGTCAGGCTGCAATGCGTCTTTCTTAATGTGGCCTTTATGGCACTCCCACTCTGTGGGATCCGAGCCAGGTGTGATGGTATGCCCAGGGGCGGCTCCGTCCGCGCCAGCCACCTGCGTCCTCTCCCACCTCCGGTCTGCTTGACTTTGTCATTCAGGTGGGGGAGGAGGAGAGAGTGCGGTAGATGCTGCGCAAGTTTACTATCACTTTAAACTAAATCACGCGCAGGTCACCGTCCCTGCACCACCCTTCCACGTTGTTGATTCCGAATCTTACAGTTTTCGTGCTATGCGAAGTTCCGCGACGCATAATATATTTTTTTTAAATTACATCCTTCCGAACCCCAACATTTCATGGTTTGAAAAACTGGGTGGTCTATTGCTGGAACACACCTTACAAGTCTACCCAATCCAATCGGAAGAAGGCGTTTTCAATAGGGCAGATCATACATGTTTAAACTTCATTTATTCTTTAAAAATTTCTAAAATTAGCCGAAAGTTAAAAAGGCCCCTTACCAAAACTTCAATCCGTACGAAGCCAATGTACCTCGGAATGAAAGAACAGACGACGCATTTCGAAATATTTTAGTGCTGACGCTTGATGTCGTATGTTGGAACCCCAAAGAATCCATGAACTGTTTTAAGGATTTTGTCAAATTTATAATTAAAATTTGCCTCAAACATCTAGTAAATGATTGCGTCTTGTAAGCATCGGCTAAATCGTGGATTGATTGCATAGGAAGTACTGGTTCGGCTGTCAGCTAGATGATTCTACTTTGGTGGATTGCATACTTTGCAGTAGAATCAGCCAGATACTTGGCCCGAGTTTGTTTGAGCTCACGGCTGCCGGTGTGGCCACATAGACCAGGTTGTTAGAGCGTTGGATGTACTGAATCTTGTCGAAACACAGCGAGACCGTCAATTTTTCCCTCATGGGTAAAATTGATTATTGAAATTTGTAAAACCCCTATTAAGCATATCTTAACTAAGAATCTGTGTGTCTACATTTATGAAGCCACAAAGTTGCCAGGAATTGTTTTTAAGCCCGTTTAATTTCCCCGTGGATGTCATACAAACTTTTGGATGCATAAAAAACAAAGGGAAATGTCGATCCGTATTCTTATTGGAACGAGTTTGATGAACATGTTTTTCACAAAAGGTCTCTGACAGCAAGCTCCTCACTTTTTCTTTTTGTCCTTTTTCTTCGGCCATTCCAGCGGGATGCTGATTTGCCGCCACACAGCTCTGCCGGTCCTCTTGGCGCCCTCCCAGACCCTTCTGCCAAACGCTCTGGCCCTTTGAACAATTCTCGGACCATGGCGTCTGACGGCTCGTACTACAGCACGCACAACTGGCTTCAGTGAAAGCCGCGCTGGTGCCAGGGCCTCGTCTTCGAGCACCGGCACTTTCGCTTCCACGACATTCTCCTCCTCCTCCTCCTCCTCCTCCTTCAACAGCTGGACCAGAAGAGATTCCTCTGGCGGCTGAAGAGATACCGCTACAGCTACTAGACCAAGCAGCCAAAGAAGCGTCAACGGGACGCATCCTGAGATATGCAGACTGCTGATCGGGCAGGTTTTTATAGTGTGACCAGAGGCCTGTGGACAATGACGTTCTCGATCGCAACCTACGGTAGCGTGGGCGGCACGCTGTAGAAAGGCGTTTGTTTACACGGTTCTGACGTAGTTGAATGCCTGACATGTATACCTGAGGCCATCACGCGCTGTGAAGTAAATGTTATATTCGTGTATTGCGGGTGTAGCATCGATCCACTACTGACAATTAATGATTGTGACAAAGTCGAATTAAAGGGTTGAGAACTTGAGAGAGCTCTTTGAGCACGATGTAAGAGGAACAAATTTTAAGCCAAAACCAAGTTTTAATCAATGATAAACTGTCTATCGCCTACCGGTATTGCATTGCAAAATTTATAAAATAACGGGTCAAGGCTACGAAAGTTCAATTAGTGTCTGCTAAATAAATCAAAATCCCTCATATGTATAAGTGGTCAATCGGTGGCGCCCATCAGTTCAGACAGCGGGCCATCAAAAGCTGATATGTGTTTTTCTTATCCATTCAAGGAGTCTCTATCCTTCCAAGGGTGTCTAGGGGAACTGGTTAGGGGAATAATCAAACATAAAGCATTTGGTCACTCAAATTGACTCGTACAGGTGGTGTTAGCTCCTGTGGCCGCCTCTAACTGCTAACCAACTCTCACCTGGGGCTCCTTGAAGTTGGGTTATTCCCAGTGGACACACCCCAAGCAACCATCACGACCCACGGGCTAAACCAGGTGAGGGTCTCCGGTGTTGTGTGTGCCTCCACACCCGGTTTGTCTGACTCCCGATCTTCCCACCTTCCCCACTCTCAAAAGTCCTACGATGGGAGTGAGAGCAACCCTGTAGGCGTCCCAGTCAAAGTCAGGTCGCTCTCCTACTAAATCAAAACCATGACATTTAGTGGAGTTCGGCAGCCGGCTGGGATGTCCGAGCAGCCCTATTTAGGGACAGCACTGCTTGCCTCCTCGCGGAGGAAGGGGCTAGAAAAGGTGCCCTAAACAAATGCTGGGTATCACGTCTTCTGCAGCCGGCCGCGGCTCGCAGATCGCAAAATGCGCGGTCGTAAAACTCAAACAAACAACAATACACCTAGTTCCCATCCCCCTCTCCATACTCTTCAGGCTGCTCTGGTGAGTCCACTAACACTAGAAGGCTGGAATGTTCGTTTTCTTTAAGACAATCCTAGTAGCAACCGGCCAGAACGGAGGACGGCGGTAATCGCTCGGGAACTGGCGCGCTTCAAGGTGGACATTGCTGATCTCAGCGAGACCCGATTCTCTGAGCAGGGTCAGCTGGAGTTTGTGGGTGCCGGCCACACCTTCTTCTTGAGCGGCCGGCCAAAAGCAGAGCGACGCGACGCTGGTGTTGCCTTTGCCATCCGGAACGACATCGTGGGACGTCTGCCTTGTCTGCCGCAAGGTCTCAATGATCACCTGATGAGCCTCCGCCTACCTCTTCAGGGAGACCAGTTCGCCACCATCATCAGCACCTACGCTCCCCCAATGACGAGCTCTGATGTGGCAATGGACAAATTTTACGAGGACCTGCACGCCCTGCTGGCGACTGTGCCGAAAGTTGACAAGTTAATTGTTCTTGGTAACTTCAACGCCCGCGTTGGGACGGACCACGCTGACTGGCAGGGAGTGCTGGGTCCCCACAGTCTTGGAAGCAGTAACGATAATGGCCTTCTTCTTCTGCATACGTTTGCGGAACACCGTTTCCTGCTGACCAACACCTGCTTTTGCCTTTTGACGCGGGAGAAGGCCAGGTGGATGCACCCTCGGTCGCGGCGCTGGCATCTGCTGGACTATGTTCTCGTCCGGAGGCGAGATCGAACGGACTTGCTGGGAAACAAGGCGGTCCGCGATGCCTGCATATTTCGAAAGGCTGAGGAGATCCATGGGTATGCGGATCGCAAGAAAATGAAAGATGTTTTCAAGCTTATCAAGGTCATCTGCAGCCCTTGCTTCAAGGGGGTACGCACCGGCTTTTTCCACAACGTGCTCTTTTCAAGCGCGTCAGATTTTATATAGTGAGGAAAATGCGCTCAGCTGTCGACCTCACTCCCTCCCCCACCTCCACAATCAGACCACCGTCCAAGCCAGTCAGTTGTCTGATGTCGGAGTAGACATATTGGAAGACGGGTCGGTTTTATTCGACTTCGCGCGCCACTGCACGGCATGGCCCCCATAGCACACGCACCAGGATTCACTTAATCAGGGGATATGGAGGAGCCATCGCGGTCTGACTCCCAGTCCACTGGTCAGCCACTCG
Organism: Schistocephalus solidus; assembly: GCA_017591395.1. NCBI lineage: Eukaryota > Metazoa > Platyhelminthes > Cestoda > Diphyllobothriidea > Diphyllobothriidae > Schistocephalus > Schistocephalus solidus. The sequence goes on along the minus strand of WEDG01003239.1, from coordinate 121,122 downwards.
GCACACACAGCACATACCCTGGGCCGACGGCGTAGTTTGGTGTAAGCATCAGATTGACAGCCTTCCAAGCCATGGTTTCTAGGACACCATGAGGGTATTGTCTATGTATTGGTGTATGTAGTGTGCGCTGGTGTGGCTAAGCCTCCAGGGGTTTACCACAGGCTCTCGTTGAGGCGCGCATGTGTCCCAATAGGCCATTCGGTGTGAAAATGTGCGGCAGCAGTGAGAGCAGTGGAGGCGGGCGCTTGGAATGTATGTCGGAGCCCCAGGCACTGGTTAATCAGCCTCCGTGCGATGGATTAGCAAGTGACCGACCAGGCCGATGCGTGATTTGATGTTGCTGGTGCAGTGTCGGCAGGAGAAATCAAGAGGGGCTTGGGTGATGTCACTCGTGGTAGTGGAGGCGGCAGTGGTGGTAAGAATGACAGGAGCGGATGGTTTACATGGGAAATTGATGTTTTCGGCATTGTTGTGAATTCCGCTGTCATGGATGCGCATGTGACCGAATAGGCCCATGCGATGAGTAAACGCGCAAAGACAGTGAGGGCAGTGGAGGCGGTGATCTCTGCTGTGTATTGGGGCTACACGTACTTGTTCAGCAGTCTCTGTACGATGGATTCGCAAGTGACCGAACAGGCTGATGCGTGAGGTGAATGTGTAGTCGCAATGAGGACAATTTGGGAGAAAGTCCCCATCGCTGATTGTGGTGGTGTCGATGGTGGAGGTGGTAGAGATTGGGGCGGTGATGGGGGTAACAGGCAATGAATATTGGGATGTGGTGTTTATGATGGTGGGAGTAATGAAATTGATGCCAGGGGGTAAAGGAGGGGGAGTTCAAAGTAGAGTTGGCAGAATTTGACTTAAAAGTTGGAATTGTTGGATTGTTGATGCATTGCGTCCGAAGATGTCCAACCAGGCTGATTCGCGTGTGGAAGATGCGTTGACAGCGCGGGTATGTTGAAAGGGCCTGGGCATTGGCGGTGTTGGTCGAGGGTGCTGATGAATTTACTGCCACACTTTTGGTCTTGGCGGCGGTAATCCTGATGTCTTTGTAGATTGCTGCCCCTGTCTTTACTGTCCTTCTCCAAACTGGTCGTTCTCGGACGAGATCCTCCCTGGTCACCGGGTTTATTTGCAGTTTCTTCAGATATTTCTTCTCCAACTTTCGCTTACTTTAGTCCCTATTCTTGCATCATTCCAACGGCATGCCGAGTCTAAGCCACACAGCCTTCCCAGACCTATTTTCCATATCCCCTGACCTTCCGAACCGTCGCGTGGATGGCGCGAATTACGGCTCCAACGATTCGGGGAACGTAAGGTCTGGTGACGTCAAATTGTTTCAGCGAATTTCGCGCTAGTGCCAGAGCCTCGGCCCTTATCAGCGGGGGCTCCTCATCATCTAGTTGGGTCAGGAGAGCTTCGTCTGGCGACTGCAGACAAGCGGATAGCCCGAGCAGCCAATTAGCGTCAATATAGCGCGCAGTTCGTAATATGCTGACCGCTGCGATGAAGGACACTAGACTCTTTTCGTGATCGCAATTACGGTAGCTTTGACCGCACGCTGTAGGTAGGTGTTTATTGTAGATGGGTTCTGTCGTATTGCGATGCCTCACACGCGCATCGGAGACGAACACTTTTTTAACCTTAAATAAAATCTTCTCATTTTGTAGGATTGTACATATAAACTGTAAGATGATTGGTCATATAGCATGCCAAAAAGTTTGCTTCAGGGGCCCAACCCATTCACTTTGATGTTTTGTCGTATTCCGATGCCTAGCACGCGCATCGGAGATGATCACGTTTGCGACACTCAGCGCAGCTTCACTCTCGACAGCGGCAACATCAACGTGAATGGGTAAGCCACTAAAGCGGACTTTTTGGCATGCTCTATGACCAATCACCTTACAGTTTACATGTACAATACCCCCAAACGAGAAGATTTAATTTTAGGCCTCCTTTTTTACTCCATTGCTGCAAAACTCTTTAACAAAAAGTGTCCTAATACAAAGTGTCATTGAGTAAACAGCAGGTCAATGGTATGGACATACATTTATATTCAATGAACAAATCAAGATATTGAGGGTAACTTGATGGAGACCATCAGTTCAGTCAACCATCCATTGATGACTGATAAATGTCCTATGAAACGTCATCGTATTTGTTCAAAGAGGGTTTTTCCGATCAGGACCATCCAAATACTCATATCATAAGCGAGTTGGTTCAGGTATGGCCAGGTGTTCGTGCGCCCATACATCTGGGTTTCCGGATTATTAATAAGAACTATCGTTAGGGAGTGATATCAGTTGTGCAAGCATTAGCGACAAGTTTGGCCATTTGAGCTGAATAATCTCGTACAAGGCAGGAATAACCTTACCTCTCAGTTTGTTACACTCCTGGTCAAGACATGTACCGAGACTACGAGGAGCAATATGACGAATCGCCACCAGGTAGTAGGTATGTATGCTGCGTCTAAGGCGGCACTAGATTCGTTCGAACGTGTGCTTCAGAGATGTATGCAAACAGGCGAAATTTAATTTGGTCTAGGTTCGGAAGAACGAGCAAATTTAAGAAGCTTACATGCTTCCTGTGTAGGCGTCAGTAATTCTAACAAGAGGGCAGAATTACTAGAGACGCAGTGAGAGTCAGCATCCCATTGATGGACGCAGCGTATTGCCATCGGATGCAGAAACTTGGGTTTTTTTAATTCGATTACGTATTGATGCACATCGATGGTAAGACTAGTGAAAAAGGGATCAGTTCAGGTTTAAGAACTCCGTCAGTCAGTGAATATGATTTATCTTGGCGTAACGAAAGACCCCTTTGGTTTGTCCTTTTTCCCTAAAGCAACTCATAATTTCAGGAGACCCATGAATTCCACAACCTGCCACCAGAGGTTTCAATTCGCTTGCGTTCCGACTTGTCGTGTGCTACGACACTAGCCGTAACGTACTCCCACGCGTTAGTGGGTGGTACAGTGATATAGCAAGTGTACGTGCGCACTAGGCTGTGCGCCGAAACGCGTCTTTAAAAACAGATGCGCTGTCCGATCCAGACATGATCATGCGAATCATCACTTCACTGCTTATTCTTCTTCTTCTCAGTCTCACTGCGCTAGCCGCATCCTTCCGTCTTAGGAGCGAGGATGAGGCGGAGCTGGAGGAGATTTCGAAAATGACGTCGAATGGTTTGACGGAGGAGGAGGAGGAAGCCGGGGAGGTGCTAGCACCGGCAAGAATTCCAGTGAAGCCGATTGTGCGAGGTGCTGTCGAGCTCGTTAAGAAGTATGGACCGTGAGTTGTGAACCATGCCAAGCAGGGCGTTCGTGCCGGAGTACGAAAAGCTAAGGAGGTTGGTGGCAAGATTGTCCAGGGTGTTAAGAAGGCAGGCGAGGCGGTGTTGGAAAGGCTCAGTATACCCCTCGATATGTCCTCTGATGATGAAGAGGACTGAGGTGCAGACATTGAGAAGTATTCGACAGCCATTTTCTCTAACATATATTACCCACATATCCTTTTTAATAAAGTATGCTTTGAAAGTTATTAATTACAGAAACTGTGTTTTTATTCTTCGAGTATATTCCTCAAGATCAGTAAGAATCGTTAAGAATTTGTGATGCAGTCCGTTACAGCATAGACGAAAAATGGAACATGACTGAGGAAATCGTCAATTTTTAACCCGACAATCACTTCAAGTGTTTTGGCCGTTGTTTGAGAGCTTTTGGCTTTGTAATGAAACCTATAGAATCCTCCTCAGTACTTGCCTCAAAAGTCAATAGCGCAATCGAATTGCAGCAAGGTTGTTATAATTTTCGAAGCTTTACAATATGGCTAATGAGGTAGACGCAATGACCACGTATTGATAAATGATTGTACGGTAAGTAAGTTACTACGCAAGCCTTGACGTACGTAGTGACTGTTCTGCTCCACGGAGCTGTGCTATGCAGAGTAGCAACAGGCAACTAACCACCTCGACCGAGGGACTAGAGCCGTTGAGAGTAGAAGTCGGTTTTTCCCTATGCGGTGGATAGGTGAGTGAGTGAGCAAAGACTGGCCAAGCAGCAGACCTGAGAACGCCCTTGTAAGACGCGCGGGAACAGCAGATTTTCGCCTAACCAAAATCAATCTCGGTTTTTTAACATACACTACCGAGAATTGTGGGGATGGCAAGATGTAACATCACGGGCAATCGGGGCCAGTTGTGGTCACATTCCCACAAACACAAAATCATGTTTCTCATTTAAACCTACCAAGTTCCTGAACTTTCTTGGCCATCAGATTAAAGGAGCACTACCTATAGGGTCAGAATGAGGCTTCAAACATTGAAAAATATGCCATGGGCCAGGTGAGGATGGCACGTTCAAAAATAATATGACACCCCAATTCCTTTTCCAACCTGCCTATCCTTCCGTCTCTCGTGCGCAGAGAGAGGAGAATGGGCCCCTACTCCGTCAGTGATACATCTAGCGACATGGCTGAATGGCCTTTGAGTGAGAGCTGTTGGCTTTGTAATGACACATATAGGAACCTCGACGCTAATGCTGTTTTCATTATACTTATCCTGGAGCACTTGGTCTGTCCTCATCGCTCTCACACTGAATTTCATTTCACCAGTCATGTTTTACCCGGGGTACTGCTATGGTTTTGCTGGTTGCCCTTACAAGTTTGATCTTTACATATATGTATTTCACTAAGTGCCCCTACAATTGGTAATAAATGGGACTCATAACAGAGTCTTTCGATTGGCTGAGAGATGACTGTGTACATTTGCGTAGGGTCAGAATGAGTCTTCAAACATTACTGAAAAATACGCCTTGGGCCAGCAGTGAGGATGGCGCGCGTATCATAGAAAACCCTATTTCCTATTCCAACCATCACCTATCATTCTTTTCCCCATGCACCGAGATTAGGAGAATCGTCCTACTCCGCCAGTGATACATCTAGCTGATCAGGGCTGAATGGGAGTGACGCGGTCTGTACCGTCCGTTAGGTGGCCGTCACCACCGAAGACGTACCAATGCAATACTCGCAGAGTTCTTCATCGCTAACCTACTATCCTTCCGAATCAGAACTCCGCGGCATCATCTTTGCAAGGCTTCACTTTTCGCGAAGCAGGTGAGGCGTTCATCCTTCTAGCAACAGCTATCCGTGTCACTTCATGATTGCAAGCAACGTCAGAGCAAAGAAATCGTTACGCGTTTCTTTTTGCGTCTGCGCCAAAGGCGGACACATTGGCTGTTCATGTCATGCATGTCAGGATAACTGGTGGCGGAAAGGGTGCAGTTTCCCGGACGAGCTTCCAGGTATCATGAACACCGTCGCCGAACAGAATCTCAGTTTTAGCAATCAGCCACTCGACGAAGCTACCGCACACTGGGCTGACTGGCGGCGAGTACACAGTAGCTCCCAGTTGGAAGACAACCGTGGCCAGTCTAACAAAATAATGCGCGTCAAAGGGCCAGAAAACATTGGCACATAATTTCGCAGCATCCACGTGATCCGGCGGTAAAGGAAGCCCTAAAATCTTACAGCAGGTGGTGGTTTGAACCCCACGTATGTTTGCTGGCTGGTGACCGTTAATAAGCACGAAATGGTCTCTCCAAACTTTAATGTATTTTTGGTACTGCTTTTTCTGATTGGCGCGTCGAGAACACTCACCTGCACATCCCGCCACACCGGCACGGAGCACACTGACTGGGACACCTTAGAGCAGATTAATGTAGCCATTGCAGCCTGAGTCTTCAGTCCAACATTGCAGAACATCATGCAATTTCTCCGGTTAGATGCTTGATCTCCGGTGATTTGGCAAACTTCAGCCCACCTGTTGTAATGCATGCCGATAACTTTTAGTGTGACAGATTGCGATGAGACTTACGTCCACAGTCCCTGAAGAAACTCCCCAAGAACCAGTCTCAAGAGCGACGCAAATGGGCACAGGGCTTAACATGAATAGCGGACCTCGTATCCATCATGTAGTTACTATTAACGAATACGGAAACTTGCAGCAGAAGTAGTGCCGCGTGAGTCGTTAGATAGTATTTTGATATCAGTTAGGTCACTCGGTGGCGAACAGTGCCTAGAAGAAAGCAGGGTGGACCGAAACAGTCCAGAAGTAAGCAAGACGACGATTTTATTCGTTTTACTCTAAAAAAGTATCATTATATGCGAGATAGATTTCAGGCATGTGGATGCCTCATAAGAATGCCTTCATGCGACAACCAAACGGTATGGGTGTGGTATGGATGACTGTCGCCTGAATAAGTCTATTGTGAGACAGACTTGCGCAGCATCTAACAGACTAGCTTCCACGCCTTCCCAGTGCATGTGCTACAGACTGGAAAAAAGTGACGCCAGATCACGTTTTAGCACTTACACTGGATATTTACGGTTCACTATGATGAAAATTGCGAGGTCAAATAGAGTTCACTTAAGTTACCTAACTGCTGTCATTGGTTCGAATCCCTTTGAGGCCACCGAATTTTTCACTACTGGGTTAGAAGATACACCATGCTTAGAGATTAGCCCTAGTCGTCTAAATAACTTTTATTCAGTAGTCTTCATTTGATCGCCACTTGCATGCAGGAATAATAGAGATCGCTGCTCTGCCTACAAAACCTGAAAGAATTAAACTGAGCTGGGAGAGGCAACTACGTACAGGGTGGGACTAGTTTGCGTTTCTGTTGGAATCGGGATTTATGTCAGACCTGGAGTCGCATTGCCTTTGACTGTTCCACTAAGGAGAACGGACTCATTTTTTCAACTAGCACCTTTCCAGATCACGAGGCTTAACATTTCTAAGGCGCCCCCACCGCGACGTGGAGAGGCCAAACTTTATCCACATAAAATAACAAATATCACATGTTTCGTTACGTCTCCAGGACCATGCTGTCACTGTGTGTGTGTGTGTGTGTGTGTGTGTGTGTGTGTGTGTGTGTGTGTTTGTGTGTGGGGTGTAGGGGTACTAGTTAGGGGCAGCACCAAACAGCTTGCATTTGGTCGCTCCATTTGTCTCGTACAGGTGGTGAATGCTCCTGTGGCCGCCTCTAACTGGTACCCAACTCTCACCTGTGGCTCCTCGAAGTTGGGTTCTTCCCAGAGGCCACACCCCGGGCAACCGTCACGACCGGCGGGCTAAACCAGGTGAGGGTCTCCGGTGTTGTGTGTGCCTCCACACTCGGTATGTCTGACTCCCGAACTTCCCACCTCCCCCCTCTCAAAAAGTCCTACGGTGGGGGCGACAGCAACCCCGTAGGCGGCCCAGACTAACTCGGGTCGTTCTCCCACTAAAACAAATCCGTGACCCATAGTGGAGTTCGGCAGCCGTCTGGGATGTCCGAGCAGCCCTATTCAGGGATAGCACTGCTTGCCTCCTCGCGGAGGAAGGGGCTAGAAAATGTGCCCTAAAAAAATGCTGGGTCTCACGTCTTCTGCAGCCGGCCGCGGCTCGCAGATCGCAAACTACGCGGTCGTAAAACTCAAACAAACAACAATACCCCCCGTCCCCATCCCCCTCGTCATACTCTTCAGAATGCTCGTGTGAGTCCGTTCACACTAGCAGCCTGGAATGTTCGCTCCCTTTTAGACAATCCTAGGAGCAACCGGCCGGAACGAAGAACGGCGCTAGTCGCTCGGGAACTGGCGCGCTATAAGGTGGATATTGCTGCTCTCAGCGAGACCCGATTCTCTGAGCAGGGTCAGCTGGAGGAGGTGGGGGCCGGATACACTTTCTTCTGGAGCGGCCGGCCAAAGGCAGAGCGACGCGACGCTGGTGTTGCCTTTGCCATCCGTAACGACATCGTGGGACGTCTGCCCTGTCTGCCGCAGGGTATCAATGATCGCCTGATGAGCCTCCGCCTGCCTCTTCGGGGAGACCAGTTCGCCACCATCATCAGCGCCTACGCTCCCCCAATGACGAGCTCTGATGCGGCGAAGGACAAATTCTACGAGGACCTGCACGCCTTGCTGGTGACTGTGCCGAAAGAGGACAAGTTAATTGTCCTTGGTGACTTCAATGCCCGCGTCGGGACGGACCACGCTGCCTGGCAGGGAGTGCTGGGTCCCCACGGTCTGGGTAGCTGCAACGCTAACGGCCTCCTTCTTCTGCGCACGTGTGCGGAACACCGTCTCCTGCTGTCCAACACCTTCTTCCGCCTTCCGACGCGGGAGAAGGCCACGTGGATGCACCCTCGGTCGCGGCGCTGGCATCTGCTGGACTATGTTCTCGTCCGGAGGCGAGATCTACAGGACGTGCTGGTAACCAAGGCGATCCGCGATGCCGATGGATGGACAGATCACCGCCTCGTCATTTCTCAGATGAGGCTCCGACTGCAACCCCGACGAAGGCCCCAAGGTAAGAGGCCGCCATGTAAGTTAAATACTCTTTTATTAAATTTGCCTGCTCACTGTTTTGATTTCAGCAACCAAATAACCGAGAAACTGGAGGACCTGCATGCTCCAGATGATAACGCTACCGTGGAGACACGATGGTGTCAACTGCGAAATGTCATCCAGTCCACCGCCCTCGATGTACTCGGACGCGCACACCGTCGACACCAGGACTGGTTTGACGACAATGACGCCGACATCAGCAACTTACTCGCGGAGAAGAATAGACTACACAAAGCCTACATGGACCTTCGGACTGACGCCACCAAAGCAGCCTTTTTCAGATGCCGGCGCCTTGTACAACAACGGCTGCGGGAGATGCAGGATGCCTGGATGATCCGAAAGGCTGAGGAAATCCAGGGGTATGCGGACCGCAATGAAATGAAAAACTTTTTCAAAGCCATCAAAGCCATCTACGGCCCGTGTATCAAGGGGTCCGCACCGCTGCTCAGCTCTGACGGCACAACACTGCTGACAGAGAAATCGCAAATTCTGAAGCGCTGGGCCGAGCACTTCAGAAGTGTCCTTAATTGCTCATCAGCCATCTCCGATGCTGCCATTGACCGGCTCCCTCAAGTGGACACGAACAATGACCTGGATCTGCCGCCTTCCCTACCAGAAACCATCCGGGCCGTGCAGCAGATTTCCAGCGGTAAAGCACCGGGATCCGACGCAATCCCACCGGAAGTCTACAAGCACGGTGGGCCCCGGCTGATGTCAGAACTCACAACACTGTTCCAGGAGATGTGGCGCCAAGGACAAGTTCCTCAGGATTTCAAAGACGCGACCATCGTCCATCTCTACAAACGGAAGGGGAACCGGCAACTCTGTGATAATCACAGAGGCATCTCGTTGCTCAACATCGCCGGGAAGATCTTCGCCCGTATCCTTCTCAATCGTCTTAACGGTCACCTAGAGCAGGGCCTGCTCCCGAAAGCCAATGTGGCTTCCGCCGACACCGCGGAACAACCGATATGATCTTTTGCCGCCCGCCAGCTACAAGAGAAGTGTCAGGAGATGCGAACTCACCTATACACTACCTTTGGTGGATCTAACGAAAGCCTCTGACACGGTGAATCGTGACGGACTGTGGAAAGTCATGCAGAAATTCGGCTGTCCTGAGCGGTTCACGCACATGGTGCGTCAGCTTCATGACGGGATGTCGGCGCGCGTCACTGACAACGGGACGGTATCCGAAGCATTCGCAGTGACCAACGGAGTGAAGCAGGGCTGCGTACTGGCCCCCCACCCTCTTCAGTCTCATGTTCTCGGCTATGCTGATGGACGCCTACCGTGATGAGCAGCCTGGTATCCGCATCGCCTACAGAACTGACGGGCACCTTCTCAACAGTCGGCGTATGCAGGCTCCAACGCGCGTGTCTACGACTACAGTCCATGACTTGCTCTTCGCGGACGACTGCGCCCTTAACACCGTGACGGAGGAGGACATGCAAAGGAGCATGGACCTCTTTCGCCGAAGGCTGCGCCGATTTTGGATTAACAATCAGTACAGCCAAAACGGTTGTCATGCACCAGCCGCCACCCAGCGCGGAATACAATGCTCCTCGAATCAATGTCAACGGTGCTCAACTCAAAAACGTGGGAGACCTTCGCTTATCTAGGAAGCACGATTTCGCGCAACACGAGAATCGATGACGAGGTTGCCCAACGGATTTCCAAAGCTAGTCAGGCCTTCGGCCGGCTGCAGGCCTCCGTGTGGAATCGCCACGGTATTCACCTGAACACCAAACTGAAGATGTACAAGGCCGTCGTCTTGTCGACACTCCTTTACGGAGCGGAAACCTGGACCGTCTACTCGAACCAAGCCAGGAAGTTGAATCACTTTTCATCTCAGCTGCCTCCGCAGAATACTGAAGCTGAGATGGCAAGACAGGATACCGGACACGGAAGTCCTGGAGCGGACCGGAATCCTCAGCATCCATGCCATGCTGAGGCAAGTGCAGCTGCGATGGAGCGGCCACTTGGTAAGAATGGACGACGAGCGACTACCCAAACGACTTTTTCTACGGAGATGTCGCTACGGGTTCTCGCCGGCAGGGGGTCAAAACGACGCTACAAGGACACTTTGAAGAAATCGCTGAAGCAACTGCAAATCAACTCGGCGACCTGGGAAGACCTCGCCCAGGATAGACCGGCATGGAGAAGATCAGTGAAGACTGGTTCAGCAATCTACGAGGCCAACCGGATCGCCGCCGCCAAGGCCAAAAAGAGCGGCACGAAAGTCACCAGCGCCCCGGACCAACACCGCCAATGCCCAGGCCCCTGCCAACATGCCCGCGCTGTCAACGCATCTTCCGCGCGCGAATCGGCCTGGTCGGACATCTTCGGACGCAATGCACCAACAATCCCACAATTCCAATTTCTACGTCAAATTCTGCCAACCCTCATTCTGACTCCCCACCCTCACTCCTGACATCAATTCCATTACTCCCACCATCATAGAGACCACATGCATCTACTCATCGCCTGTTACCCCCCACCACCGCAACCACCATTGCCTTCGCCTTCACTACTACCACCACAACCACCATCAGCGATGGGGAATCTCTCCTAAGCTGTACTCAATGCGACCGCACATTCACCTCACGCATCGGCCTGGTCGGTCACTTGCGAATACATCGTACAGAGACCGGTGAGCCAGTGCCTGGAACACCATCACACAGCAGAGATCGTCGCCTCCACTGCCCCTCACTGTCCTCGCGCATTCACTCATCGCATGGGCCTATTCGGTCACATGCGCATCCATGACAGCGGAATTCACCACAATGCCGACAACACCGATACACCATGCACACCCTCCGCTCCTGCCATTCTTAGCGCCCCTGCCACCCCCACTACCATGAATGACATCGCCCCAGCCTCTACCGATTTCTCCTGCCCACACTGCGCCCGCAACTTCAACTCACGCATCGGCCTGGTCGGTCACCTGCGAATCCATCGCACGGAGGCTGGTGAACCAGTGCCTGGGGCTCCGACATATAGTCGACGCGCCCGCCTTCACTGACCTCCTTGCTCCCGCACATTTACACACCGCATGGGCCTCTTAGGACACATGTACCTTCATCGACAACCTCCGGTAAACCACCGGAGGCTAAGCTACATCAGCACACACTACCTACACCAATACATCGACTACACCCTCACAATCACCATTTACCAGAGTATATCACGGTTTCCTAGAAACCGTGGCTGGGAAGTCTGCCAATCTGACGCTTCCACCAGACCACGCCGTCGGCTCAGTGTATGTGCTGTGTGTGTCGAGTGGCTGACCAGTGGACTGGGAGTCAGACGGCGATGGCTGCTCCATATCCCCTGAGTTTGTGAATCCTGGTGTGTGCGTTATGGGGGCCAGGTCGTGCTGTGGCGCGCGAAGACGGGTACGCCGATCCGTCAGTTATCGTGCTCACTCCCACATCAGGCAACTGACCGGCTCGGACAGTAGTCTGACTGTGGGGGTGGGGGAGAGTGAGGTCGACAGCTCAGTGCATATTCCTCACTATAAAACAATCTGACGCGCTTGAAACTATCACGGTGCGCTAAAAGCCGTGGCTTGGAAGGTTGCCAACTGACGGGATAACTCGGACCGCGTGGTCAGCCCAATGTGTGTTTTGTGTGGAGTGGCTGACTGGCGGACTGAGAGTCAGGTTGCAATGGCTCCTTCTTAATGTGGCCTTTATGGCACTCCCACACCGTGGGATCCGAGCCAGGTGTGGTGGCACGCCCAGGGGCGGCTCCGGCCGCGCCAGCCACCTGCGCCCTCTCCCATCTCCGGTCTTCTTGACTCTGTCTTGACACCGGGCTCAGGTGGGGGAGGAGGAGAGAGTGCGGTAGCTGCAGCGCAAGGCTACTATCACTTAAAACTAATTCACGCGCAAGTCACCGTCCCTGCACCACCTGGTGTGGAGCATACGGTGGACCTCGTCGAAATCGACGGTCGAACTGTCATGTGTGTGTGTGTGTGTGTGTGTGTGTGTGTGTGTGTGTGTGTGTGGGGTGTAGGGGTACTAGTTAGGGGCAGCACCACACAGCTTGCATTTGGTCGCTCCATTTGTCTCGTACAGGTGGTGAATGCTCCTGTGGCCGCCTCTAACTGGTACCCAACTCTCACCTGTGGCTCCTCGAAGTTGGGTTCTTCCCAGCGGCCACACCCCGGGCAACCGTCACGACCGGCGGGCTAAACCAGGTGAGGGTCTCCGGTGTTGTGTGTGCCTCCACACCCGGTATGTCTGACTCCCGAACTTCCCATCTGTCCCCCTCTCAAAAAGTCCTACGGTGGGGGCGACAGCAACCCCGTAGGCGGCCCAGACTAACTCGGGTCGTTCTTCCACTAAAACCAAAAACCGTGACCCATAGTGGAGTTCGGCAGCCGTCTGGGATGTCCGAGCAGCCCCTATTTAGGGATAGCACTGCTTGCCTCCTCGCGGAGGAAGGGGCTAGAAAAATGTGCCCCTAAAAAAATGCTGGTTCTCACGTCTTCTGCAGCCGGCCGCGGCTCGCAGATCGCAAACTACGCGGTCGTAAAACTCAAACAAACAACAATACCCCCCGTCCCCATCCCCCTCGCCATACTCTCCAGGCTGCTCGGGTGAGTCCACTCACACTAGCAGCCTGGAATGTTCGTTCCCTTTAGACAATCCTGGGAGCAACCGGCCGGAACGGAGGACGGCGCTAGTCGCTCGGGAACTGGCGCGCTACAAGGTGGACATTGCTGCTCTCAGCGAGACCCGATTCTCTGAGCAGGGTCAGCTGGAGGAGGTGGGGGCCGGCTACACTTTCTTCTGGAGCGGCCGGCCAAAGGCAGAGCGACGCGACGCTGGTGTTGCCTTTGCCATCCGTAACGACATCGTGGGACGTCTGCCCCTGTCTGCCGCAGGGTATCAATGATCGCCTGATGAGCCTCCGCCTGCCTCTTCGGGGAGACCAGTTCGCCACCATCATCAGCGCCTACGCTCCCCCAATGACGAGCTCTGATGCGGCGAAGGACAAATTCTACGAGGACCTGCACGCCTTGCTGGCGACTGTGCCGAAAGAGGACAAGTTAATTGTCCTTGGTGACTTCAATGCCCGCGTCGGGACGGACCACGCTGCCTGGCAGGGAGTGCTGGGTCCCCACGGTCTCGGTAGCTGCAACGATAACGGCCTCCTTCTTCTGCGCACGTGTGCGGAACACCGTCTCCTGCTGTCCAACACCTTCTTCCGCCTTCCGACGCGGGAGAAGGCCACGTGGATGCACCCTCGGTCGCGGCGCTGGCATCTGCTGGACTATGTTCTCGTCCGGAGGCGAGATCGACAGGACGTGCTGGTAACCAAGGCGATCCGCGATGCCGATGGTTGGACAGATCACCGCCTCGTCATCTCTCAGATGAGGCTCCGACTGCAACCCCCACGAAGGCCCCAAGGTAAGAGGCCGCCATGTAAGTTAAATACTCTTTTATTAAATTTGCCTGCTCACCGTTTTGATTTCAGCAACCAAATAACCGAGAAACTGGAGGACCTGCATGCTCCAGATGATAACGCTACCGTGGAGACACGATGGTGTCAACTGCGAAATGTCATCCAGTCCACCGCCCTCGATGTACTCCGGACGCGCACACCGTCGACACCAGAACTGGTTTGACGACAATGACGCCGACATCAGCAACTTACTCGCGGAGAAGAATAGACTACACAAAGCCTACATGGACCTTCGGACTGACGCCACCAAAGCAGCCTTTTTCAGATGCCGGCGCCTTGTACAACAACGGCTGCGGGAGATGCAGGATGCCTGGATGATCCGAAAAGGCTGAGGAAATCCAGGGGTATGCGGACCGCAATGAAAATGAAAACTTTTCAAAGCCAGAGACAAAAAGGAATCCGATCACAACCGGCAAGCCATGCGACTGCCACATGACACCACCAGTCCATGGTGGCACGATACCTGCACGAAGAATTTTTGCCAAGGCACACATTTTACTAACATTATTGTCCCTAACCTTGTAGAGGAAAAAATGCAACTCAGGCTTTCCTTGCATATGCCGGTGTCTATACATCGATGTGAAGGACCCGCTGATGTCGACGTGATTGCCGGCTTGAACCAAATGCGTAAGGTGTACTCAAGAAAGCTCATTAATCGTTACTTGCATAGTCATACTAGAAGGTGTTGTTGAACGCTCTTGTTCGGCTTCGGTAGCGTGCAGCGATGAAGAAGGCCTAGAGAGCAGGAACATGCCGTCTTTACTCTCCAGTGCGAAGGTGAGGAGTTCAATATTGAAGACAGGCGAACAGTCACTTTCAAGGGCCCAGTGATTCGTTTGCTAATTCCTTCCTTAGATGACCTCTGTCCTACTCACCCATCTGAGATATTAGCCACTCGACCCGTATTTTATGTGAAATCCTAGTGCTTGTGTTTGTGGGTTCGGGTCATGCAACTGTGTCCATTCCCCGCACTAGTCTACCGACAGGCTCGTGCGGTAGTTGAGGCTCAGGAATGGGAATAGAGTGTGAGTTCGACGGCTCAGCGCATTTTCCTCCCTGTAGCTATCGCAATGCGCTTAAAGTCATGACCTGGAACGTTGCCAACTGATGAGATAACTCGGAGCGCGCGGTCAGCCCAGTGAGTGTTTGTGCGGAATGCTCGAATGGCGAACTGAGAGCAAGGCTCCTTCAAGCGTAAGTCCTAGTCTCTGCGCCATTTTGCCGTGGCGCACACGTGGACCTCGTCAGATATGACGGTTCAATTTTCGTATTCAACGGAATGATAATCATAATAGGCTTCTTCTCTTGTATGATAGTCTGGAAAAATTTGCTGGTCACTTTCTCGTATTCCCTAAGCTGAGTTGGTTAGGATATTTCATTCCATTGAGGAGGTTTTCACAATGGCGTTGAGCGAGAAAATACATCCCGCTCCGCATACTGGACGTTGAACTATACTAACCTGTGGTTTGGAAAAGCAATTTTATCAACCACTATATTCCACTCAGCCCCCATTTTTAACGAATCTTTCTTTTTAACATACTGGCAATAAATCAATTTTTAATGCAGCTGTGAATGATAT
Source organism: Schistocephalus solidus (assembly GCA_017591395.1). Taxonomy (NCBI): domain Eukaryota; kingdom Metazoa; phylum Platyhelminthes; class Cestoda; order Diphyllobothriidea; family Diphyllobothriidae; genus Schistocephalus; species Schistocephalus solidus. The sequence continues at coordinate 105,687 of WEDG01003239.1, read as the reverse complement.
ACATAGGTATTATCTGCTGTTAATGAGGTAGCAGGACGAGGGAATCTGGCTGTTTAGAACAGCAGACGGCGACCCGTTCTGTCCGTGGTTATATCGGATACATCCTCTGCATAACGGCTGTGATAATGTTGTTATATAATGCATTTTACTTTAAGTTCGAGCCAAAAGTAACGTTTTATAATTTTTTTAATGGTTTACTCGATTGTGAGGCCGTTTTTACTAATATCTGAACGTCGGAGTCGATTTATACTACAAATATGTAAGGCATACCTTTTTAAATAAAATAGCTGGTATGCTAATGGAAAATGTATCCTTTGCATTAAAGCCATGAAGGCACATATAATTTCCTCTTAATGATACGACCACCAATGGCGAGAAAGCGTTCTGAAAACGATATTCGTTCTACTCTATTGGCATTATTTGCTACCGAAAAATTGTGGTAGCAGCTGCTTTGGGCTAAAAGGCAGCCTGCTTGAACAGGATTAGCTCCGTTTTTTCAGAAAGATTTTCCGTTACGCAAATTTAAATCGTTCAATAAATCATCAAATACTACCAATGCCAAGGTAAAGCGTTTTACTTTCGCTCTCAAAAACTTGTAATGACTTGCACTTTCAGTCATATGGTCCATTTGCTCCCCTCCAATTTATCTTCCTTCTTTTGAACGGTCCATAAAACTTTTACACTAGCAGTTGGCTCTTCATTGCAAGTAAAAAGTGATTTATGCACTGGTGACTCTCATGATTAAACGAGGTTGGCTATCATTTTTACGGAGAACTAGGCATCGTGAAATCAAAGTTAGTCGATTAATTAACTTAACCTCTTCGATAGGAAACACTTCAGTGACCCTCCCGAGAGAAAATTTGACTCAGCACCAAATACCAGGGAAATTCGGGTTGAAGGCAGGGTTACGGTTGCGGTAAGGGTAAATGTAAAGTGAGAGTTAAGGAGAGTGGTGCAGTTTAGGTTTGATTTAGGGTTCGTTTTTGGGTTGGGAAGAGGAGATGTTCTTCCATCCTAGAATTTAGTGCTAGGTCACCTGCATTTGGTTAGACAGGTTTCTATTCTCGTGATCTGGGGGACGTAAGCTTTTCCAACCCTATATTTTTACGCGACAACTGTTTTAACAGTTTACTAAGGGAAATGTTCGATTTTTTGGTAAACCGTATTATAATAATCGTCTCAGTCAAACATGTTGATGCTGGTAAACCAAGAAGTTCAACAAGTTCCAGTTATCTCTATTCTCGACTGCCTCCTCCATCATTCGACCTCAACGTATGTATATTTATATTTTTTAGTTGCAAGAATGCCCGTGGATTGCCCTTATAAGTTTCAGGATTCAAAACGAAGTAGACAAGCTGTCAGGCTTGACGCCTCCACTCATAAAACTTTTGTCTTTTGTTGGTAGACAGCCACCTACCAGGCGCAATGTGATTGAACAAACCGAATACCAGGTGATCTTACAAAGTATAAATAAACACACAATGCAAGGTACCTTGGCGATGTACAGAATGGTTTTGCTGCATTTGACAAGGACTTTTTACTGTGCGTTTAAATAAATGTTGTGCATAAGTCCAAATATTTTGGTTGTTAGGTGTTTTTTGGCGGGAACCCAGTTTATTTGCACCCTCACGCACTTGTTAAATCGTAATGAAAACATGAGTTAACATAAGTTTACAGGTTGACCTTACCGTTGTACTTTATTTTTCGAGAGGGCAACATTGGTAAATTAACAAACCAACCGAAGCGTCTGCATCCCAGCTGTGCTATACAGACGAAGATGCGCGGGAGACTACTAGTATGGTAGTTGAGCTGAAGGCCGCACTGACGCGTCCTACAGGGGCGTCAGCGTAAACGCACGGGCATTACACGAACTGACGCCTCCTGAGTACAGCAGCTTCATCCCGTCTCCCAAGTTTAAACTAAGCGAAGCTGACCGCCAGAGGAGGCAGAGAGGAAGTTTTAGCACGAGGGTCCGAGGAGATTACTTCTGCCAGGAGGATATGTGGTCTTTATTACTCGACAGCCTGCTCTCTTTAACAAAAAAGTTGTGCACATTTTAAAATGGACAAGAGGCAGTCATAAGTAGACCAGCAACGAAGATTTAAGGCATAAATTCACGAAATCAACGGGAGCCTGTGGACAAACGTGAACAAGTAGACGACAGTATTTTGTGCGTAACTGTATATGCGGATAGTATAGTCAGTTCGCGAGTTCAAGCGTCGGGTGGTTGGGTTTGACTGACTGATAACGGCTACTGAGTCAAAAATGGCCATTCCAGTATTTCTTATCTTTGCCGGTATTGTTCATCTGCCTATGATTCTAGCTGCTCTGCAGCTGTTGGCGGGGCTTGAGGGTGAGCACCAAGGCAGAACGGGATGAGTGAGGTTCGCAAGGGATCGGTGAGCATTCATCAAGGAATATAGTCAGTTACATTGACAGTCTAAGTAATCATTCCATCTTATTAAATTATCTCATCGAATATTTATCTATTTCCGGGCTTCAGCGGGGTAGAGCCGTTCATAAATTCTAGCAGAAGGACCCTTGTAAAGAAGCTAAGCTTAAGCTAGCATTTGGCTTGTGGACTTCGTGTCCGGCTTAGGGCAATTTGTAGGCAGAGGATGCATTTGAATTGGAACTTTGCGACGTGAAAGATTGTGAGCTATCAGATTTACCCACAGAAATAAAGAAAACCAAGAGACAAATACTTGTGCTGTTTTTCTACCAGTGTAAAACGTTGTAGTTAGAAAAAACTCTCAGTTTACTTCTAAAAGTACGTGAACGTGACTTAATCCCACGTGTGAAATGCAAATGTGCAAATTGAACCTACATTCCTCGTCTGGCTTGAACTTTTTCAAAAACAATCGCATTTTTGTCCATCGACACTTTTCAAGAAATGCCAGAAGACTTTTCCAAGATGCAACTGACCAAAGTGCAATTCCGGTTGGCTAACTGCTTTCTGTGCAAACAGAGGAGAGATGTGAAATAAAATTTCTGGATTTATAGTCTGAGCAAATGAGCCTTTTGCATTCCCTGAGTGTCCCATCATATGCATTAATTGAACAATCCGCTCTTGATTACTCGTAGATCCCAATTGAGTGTTAATAAAGAATTGTACAAACCTGATAACAGTTTACGGAATGCATTCATGAAAAATTTGTCTTCTGAATCAGCCGTTCTTCTTGCTTTTTGACATCTCATCAAAATATTCTCAATTTCTTCAAAATCGATCATCTTCATGCATCAACTGTGACTAATTCCAACACAATGATGACCAACAGTGACCATCTTCATAACGTCGATGAATAAGGGGCCGTTCCGAGAACTAAAAAATAAAAGTTTGCTTCCAGAGCTGAAGTTTGATAGTAGCATTCCAAACCTAATTTCAGATTATTAGCAGCTCTTTATGATTATGGACCCACCGATTAGTGCTGTAAGATCACACAGAAAACAAGCCGTGCAAAACCAGGCGTGCTGCGCCGAGCTTCAGTGAAGCTGCGATTTGTGCCGCCAGTGTGCAGCTGCGAGACAGCGCAACCTGCGATTTGAGGTGTTTCAGTCGTCGGAGAAATCAAATCTCGGTCAGTAGTGGGCAAGAAACTTCGCCACAAGGGTGGGTTTGATTGTTTCGAGAAGGTCTCTGGCCCAGTCTGGGAATGTTTACACAGAAAAATATATTCTAATTCCACGCATTAATTCCAAGAAATTGATTCAATAACAGTTAAAAACCGAAGCAGGATCCAGAACGCACAAAAAGGAAGCTGGGGTGCCTAGTGACGGGCTGAATCCCTTGCAAGCGCGTCATTTAGTGGCGAAAAATCAGTGATGCAGATGTCTGCCATTTTAGCTGTTTCTGTTACGATAGCAGGAAATAGGAGGCTAAGCTGAGGCCAAAAGTTTGCGTTTTTCAACCTTGCAGTAAAAAAGTTTATCCCGGAAAGCGTGCGTTATCACTGCATCAAATGCAGTGCCGTGTAATTTACTAGAATTAATGGGTCAATGGGAAGTCGAATAATACTTGGCGCGGCCGTCAAGTGAAAATTTGATTACGTCGTCGTCAGCGCATCGAGGGGTTGTTTTGAAGCAACCACAGTTATTCAGTTTTTGGAATATAAATGCTTTATCATGTCATCGTTTATCACTTGAGTAATGCTCTAGCAATTATAGAAGCAATATTAGCTTAGGTACTACAATTCTTGAAATATTGACTACAAATTTATAATATGCTTTTTAATGCAAAATATTACTTCATTCAGACTGAGAAATCTTTTACCAGCTCAAAAATCTCGGACTAAATCCTTATTTGTTTTTTTGAATAAAATCAAACTATTTTTGAATTTCCGTTAATGATGATTCTGGTGCTTGAATCCTTTATACGTTTTAAGCAAAACCTGCAATTTCAATCACACGCAACTTTCTAGTATACGCATTGTGTACTGTTACTTAGGGAAAACAGGGTCTGCTTTCACCCCTAGGACTAAACCCCATACTTTTCACAAAGCATTTTAAAAGATGTATATAGCAATGTGTGTTTCGAGTGCAGAAGTGCTTAAAAGGTGGGTACTATACGACTCGAATAACCTTGCCAGCGGCTGCATGGCTTTCATGGTAGTAAGTTACTTTACACTTAATACTCCACGTATCAGATAAAAGTTTTTCGAAGTACGTTAAATTAACCGAAATGACTTCAATAACTGTAAGCTTTGCGCACCATTTTGATGCAATCGAGTATATCCGAGCGCTAAAGTAAAAGAGTGAAAAAGTTGCGCTGCTCAGGTAATGGTTCATGTGCTTGTGATTAACGTAAACGGCCAAAATAATTTTGAAACAATTGATTCGACTTTCATTGACTAGTTTAGTTTAAATGATTTCCATTTTAAATATTATCTTTTAAAGTGAAAGGTTTATCTTCAAAATTAGTCTGCATGTCATGAGTCCCGACGCTTATTGCAAGCGGAGTTTTGAAGTTTACGAACTACTAGCCAAATTATTATCTCAGTTTTATACAGAAAATGGCATATGTAGCATAACACGGCTCTTTTATCATTATTTCAATCACTCATAAGAATTCATTTTCAAATTCCTCGGAATGCGTTTAAAATTCTGTTTTTCATGTCGTTTAGCAAATTTCACCAGAGCTAATTTTTTAAAGGGATTCTAAAAACGAAATTAAAACTCGACGGGTGAATATGACAAGTGCAGTTTCTCGAGTTACACCCTTCAGTTAACGTGTTGTGCAGTAAGGATCATGCTCTTCCAATGCAAAATGTCCTAGGATGTCCTAAAATTGATATATTCTTGCATCCCATATCAGCTCAGGGTGGAATTTTCTAATACGTTCATTCATGAAAATGTAAAGTAGACCCATATTTGGGCGTGTGGTAATATGTTGCATATCCTTCCATTTAACTTAATTGACATGCACTTTGTGTAAACCTTAAAATGATTTACTCCCGTAAATATTCGGATAATGAGCTAAAATAATACCTAGCAATGCGAAACTTGATAGTTAGGCCTTGGTTGGTTCCTTAGCTGACAACAGAGTAGATTAAAGTCGTTAAGTCAAATAAAAATGAAAAATGGTTGTGGGATTTGTCACAGGTATTGGTAGTTGAGGGATCATTTAAAGACCTAAGAAAACTTCAGTCGCAAGTGCGAAGGCAGATTACCAAAAAAATAAATTTACTCTTGCACAGTTGTCCCATTAGAAAATTTGGCAAAAAAATGTTATAAGTCAGGGACAGCAACAGATAACCTGTGGAGAGTGTATTACGGGAATTATTGGTAATAGAGGTTGTACGGATGATGCATTAGGTCTCAGGCCACTAGTCCTCACCCTACCCATAAACCCAAACCAAAACTTAACTCTAAACATCATCTTAATCCTAAAACTAACCCCAACCCGAGGAAGAATTTATTCGAGCAACAACTTCTTAAAAAATGCAGTAAGAATAATTGAATATAAAAACCACCTCCACTGCATACCATATCCCTGCTGAAAATTCGATGTCATTCATGACGAGTGGCTTTGTGATGATACACTGATAATCCCCATTGTGTCAATTCGTTATGTTTAATTCAATACGCCAAAATCAGGATTTCAGCTAACCGTGTTAGAGAACGGTTACACATAGAGCTTCCTCCTTGTATTTCATTCTCTTGGCTACACACAGGCAAATTACTGTTGAAAATCATTGGTCCGATAGGTGAGTTCCAGGAAGAGGGCAGAAGATGCAATCACTGGAACAAGAACTAGATTGAACTGATGTTTCGGATTTACATTTGATCCGTGGTGGGCTTTTGAATTTGAGCCACCATTTTTGTTTGCTCTCCATTCACAAGAAAATTTTCTGTAACTGTATACTCCTCTGCCTATTTTTCTTTTATATCCTGATCTTTTTCACTGCGTTGTTTGCCTGAAATATGGTTATGAAGTCATCTCTACAGTACGCTAGCACGTTTTTGAATGCATGTAAACTGAAAAATGTACCGAATAATTTTCGCTGTTGCACTTTTCGGCCAAATGTCGGATTTTTAATCCCCCCGTGCTTACCTCGTCACGTTTGTATCAACAAAGACCTTCGCAGCGGAAAAACCACCGCTGCAAATGGCAAATCGCTTTGAAACGTCAACCGAAAGACAACTGTCAATTCCAGGCTTCCTGTCGACAAATTGTCGTTCGATATTCAACAAAATTCACAATATGGAAATACTTTTGTTTAAAAAAAACACAGTAAAACTGGAGTTATTTGTCTTTAAGAGGCATGGTTAAATAGTGACATTGACGCACAACTAATTGGCCCCCTGTCTTTCTGCTGCTTTCGAGCTGATCGAAAATCTTCATCCTCTAGCAGAGGCGATGAGGTGGCCCGTTCAGTCAACAAGGATGGGCGTATTAACTGTCAGTCCTTATTTTCGTACTCTGGTGATTTTATGGACGTTATCGTTGTCATATGTAAGCCCCGATAGTAAAATTCATTTAAAGACATATTTGTTAATATTTATATTCCCTCTTCTAACTGTGATGTTACACGTACCCCATTTTTGACTTACTTTCACAAAAATTGCTTTATTATCCTGCGAGCATCTTATTCTCTTATGTGGCGACTTTAATCGTGTGAATCTACGTCCGTTTATGCTATGAGGCTTTGATGATCTTGTTTCCTTCAATACTCGCGCTGATGCCGTTCTTGATCACTTTTTGACCAACCAACCCAAGCTTTTCCCAAATCAATTAACTTCAGACAGTTGCATAAGGACGTCTCACCTGTGTGGCGAGACGCAGCGAAATTAACTGGAAGAAAGTTTACTGCATCACAATATTTTCGAAGGGTTCTTAGTGCAAATAGTTGCCCGAGCAACTTTGTCAGCCGGAGCATGCGCAAACGCGATGTAAGACATACTCAACCGGCCCCAAATATTGCCGAGCTCGCCCGTAGGTGAAGATAATTTTGGAAGTCGTCAACTACCTTCTCACCTCATTTGAATTTGGAGTTACACAAAGATTGGTGGCAACCACCAGGTACGAGGTCCCAGAGCCGAATGACACCCTGCCTCGACAGGAAATATCGGGAGTCATTTACCAAACACAGTGTAGTTGCGGATAAAGCAACTAAAACGGAGAATCAGGAAGATTACTCCGAACGCTGATGTCCAAACATTGAGCTGCAGTATATATGTGTGTTTTAGCGAGAGGAATGCGTTTTATTTTAAAGAGCCATTCTTAATTTTCAGCAGGAAAATTGACGCTAGCCCCAGATCGTGCCTCATGCGATAGTACACGGCCACTTTGTAAAATTTGACGGAGCCAAAATTATTGCAAGAACTGACAACCGCGTGAGCCGCAAGCTGCTTGAGACATAGTTCCAAAGTCCGCCCTCAATTACTACGCACAATGAACCCCCGCCTCCATATTCTGCGCTGATTTTGCCGGTAAAAATACTTAGTCACGTGGGGAGGGCACGAGTGGCTAGCAGTCCGGTTGACAGCGAGCCAATTCACCGAGTAATTATGATGCCAAGATTCGAAGACGGTGATTAAATCACGGCCTGTAACGACTTGATTATTCACCGATAAGCCATAATCGCAGCAACTACCAATCCCAGCGACTAACGTCAGTGCTGCTACTTATTGCAGGTATGTCCTCACCTGGTAACTGCGTCCTGAAAACACAGCGCTACGTTTTCATCTGTTACAATTTTCTGTGACTGTCTCTGATGATTGGTTCCAGTCACAATCCGAGACGGCAGGCCAATAAACTTTTTTTCCAGCAACCATTGCTTCTTCATATCTTCTTCTTCTTCTTCTTCTTCTTCTTCTTCTTCTTCTTCTTCTTCTTCTTCTTCTTCTTCCTCTTAATCCTTAGCCCAATGTACTAGTCGAAAAGTTTATATGGACACAGAGCATTCCGGGCTGTTTAGTTCGCGGTCACTTGTCCTTGACGCAGGACAAAACCGAGGTGTCTAGCAAATTCGATCTCAACTATCGCAGCTCTGATAGGGTCAGGCTAGTAGCTGAACAGAAAACGAAGGTTGCCCGCCGTCTGTGGGTGGCAACTGCAGCAGGAGCCTGTTCTCGTTCTATTTTTTGCAGAGTAGCCCTTCGGGCAGGTGCCTACAAATTATTACTTTAGTGCCGACGAGAATTCCCAAAGCAAACTGTAAAAGAAAGATGCAGACCCAGCCCTAACCAGCCCGCCATCCCCCGCACACCGATGTGTTACTGCCCTATGGGAAAAAAAGTCGGCTTAATTCCTCCGTTGCTATATCTTGCTTTCCATGTGGGAATAGAAAAACCATCCTCTTTGAATTCCTATACGACGTCGAACTCAGCGGAACCGCTTAGGGCATGAAGCTAAGCAACAATGACCTCCTGCATAATCAGCTTGTGTTAGTGTATTCCTTTAAGATGTAGAGCAACGGTCTCTGAGGTAACTGACAATTACATTTAGATCAGTGGAAGAATACATGCTGGGGTAATCCTAGTTGGCTAATTACGTCGGCTGCACAGCGCTAGTTAGTATCTTGATAGGAAAAAAAGTATTCTGTAATCAATGTCACTACAGGCAAGCTTACTTGCCAGCGAACATTGCGTCAGTCACAGTCTTAACGGAAATTAACATGTTTGCGTCGGGTTTTAGGCCGCACGCATATTGAGCATGGGAGGCAGCACGATTGTAGTTTTAGAACACACTGCGGGGTATGTAAAACGAGGGAAATGTCATAGGCTAAATTGTAGCCAATCAGCACAAAGGAGGACATGCTGAGCGTCCGTGACCTTGACCGCTCGCTTTTCACACGCATGTCTCCTAATACCTAAAAACACTCTTCGGCAGACAGTATCGGGAAGCGGGAGGAAAACAGTTAAGGTAGGAATGAATAGCTAAAAAGTATTCTAATTTGTTTCGTCCTTAAAACGTTGGATGGGATTGTGGACACGGTTCGATATTAGCAGGGTGGTATTTTTTGGTCTCTGAAACGCTTTTCGGATTCGGGGATTCGTCCACCCCGAAGTTTATGCTGATCGGATTAGAAGGAGGGTGGAACACATGCACCTCGGCTGGCAGCCTGGCGTTCTGTGCAAACATTATATCTTCTATCACCGGGACGCCAGAATCAACACTAGAGGTTGATGTCAGTTCAGACTACTCCAATTCTTCACTTTCGGCTAACCCATGTCTTATCGCCTGAAATGCCCGCTCTGGGAGGCCATTCACAGCTCTATGGTTCAGAGCCATGGTCGCATGTTGCTTTTCATTTATTTTTCCCGTAAATTTCTTAAAGTCTGCACTAGCGGAGATTGGGCCATTGTGTAAATCGAACATTTCGGGCACGCCAGAAGTGGAGAAAAAGGATCGTAACCTGTTGATTGTAGTAATCTAAGTAAGAAACTGTCCGCTAGGAATTGCCTCAATCCTTTAGTGTGGGCGTCAACCACTACGAAAGCAATGTACCCGAAATGATCCAAAGTAATCTATGTGCGTCCTTTGTGACGGCGAGGTGGGCGAGGCCCATGGCGTTAGAGGCGTCATTAGTAAAGTCCATTTTGTTAGGTAACACAGTGGCTTTTTCCATGGCTTGGTTGATTTTATTGAAAGCGGGCAACCAAGCATATCCGCGGGCCAGTGCTGAGATGGTTCTGTAAAAGCTCGAGAGACGGCAGTTCGAAGAGGGTGAGCCCAAATTATGGGCACGATACACTGACGAATCTTTCGTCGTCATCGGTCAGCACAGAATCGCCCATTATAAAGAGCGCCTGAACTCGATTTTACCCGACCTACAGTTAACGATGGAAAAATTAGAGGGCAGACTTCCCTTCTTGGATGTTCTCGCCTGCCACCAACCAGACGGCAAAATGGCGTCATCAGTCTATGGAAAACCGACGAACACGTTTCTCCCGGGACTATTCACAGCCAATGGCTATCCACGAACGTTCATTGAACGGAATCGAATGCCAACGAGAATGCGGAACGAAGAGAGCTGTCAGCCAATGCCAAGGCGGAGTATTCCGTGCATGAAAGGGATCTCCGAAACCATAGCTAGATCCCTTGCGCCTCTCGGAATAGGAGTGGCCCACATGCCTACCTGAACAATCCGCCAGCACGTGATGCGGCTAAAAGACCCCATTCCTAATCGGGAGAAGTCAGCCGTCGTCTACCGACTTCAATGCAGCTGCGGGATATGTAACTATGTTGGAAAAACCGGGCGACAGCCACAAACACGAATGCCCGTGCATCAGTTAGCTGTACGAAAGTTGGACCTAAATAGAGAGGTGGCACCCCATGCTGCGCAGACGGGGCGCGTCTTTAACTTTGTCGCTGTTGAAATTGCGGGTCGAGGTGATTATCACACCTCAAGGCAGATAAAGGAACCCTATATGTCTACCATCTGTTCTGTCAACCACCACATTAACCTGCCGACCCCCTAGCTGGTGTTATGAGCCTTCCAGTCAGGAAACCGTTATGGCATGGAAAATCCGGGGCCGCCAACTATCTCCGAGGCCAACGATGATGGGGGTAGACCACGCCAGAGTGAAACCCAGCTGATGCGGCATCACAAGGGGTCAGCAAGTGTAACGATGCCCGGGGTGAACCAAGCCACGGTCGACACAAGCTGACGCGGCAGAACAGACGATCAGCGGGGGTGACGACACCGGCGACACCAGGGCGATACAGAGCACAGCCAGTGTCGACATACCAGGATCAATGAGAACAGTGGCCTATAATGGGAGGTGTGAGCATGACTCTTCAGTCTCTGAAGATGGGTACACGAAACAACTACTCGAAACGTAAGACAACCAATATACCTCTCCCAGTGAACGCTCCTTCGTCTTTTGTCCTATCACCTGAGAATCGCATTTTCTCTACTATTAGACTGAATGAACTTTGAAGAATGGGGGACTGAAATTTGGATTTAAATTGGAATTCACCAGGTGTACCATGGTAATGAGATGGCGGCCAACCAGAAGCGGTATGGTGTATTGATCTGTCAGCTAAAAGCGTTCGGAGTATTGTACAGATTCCCCTAGCTGGATAACGGTAGGTGGCTACGTTTTAGTTTTGTCCATCTTTTTTTAAAAAAATAAAAAAATAAGTTAAATCCAAATTTCACCCCCCATTCTTCAAAGTTCATTCAGTCTAATAGTAGAGAAAATGCGATTTTCAGGTGATAAGACAAAAGACGAAGGATAATTCACCGGGAGAGGTATATTGGTTGTCTTACGTTTCGAGTAATTGTTTCGTCTACCCATCTTCAGAGACTGAATAGTCACGCTTGCACCTCCCATTATATGCCACTGTTCTCATTGCTCCTGTTCTGTCAACTCTGGCCGTGCGCTGCGTCCCCCTCGTGGCGCCGGTGTCGTCACCCCCCGCCGATCGCCAATTCTGCCGCGTCAGCTTGTTTCGACCGCGGCTTGGTTCACCCTGTACGTCGCTATGCGAGTGCCTCTGAGGCTCTGCAGTGGTTTCGAGGGCACAATGGAAAATAATTCTCCCTTAAGCAGATTGGTGAGGCGCACCCTATAAATCATATTTCTGATCGAAATCGACAAATCAACGGGACCTTCGCTCAATGGTAGAGCGTTCGACTCAAATGCAAAAGGTGAAGTGGTTTCCAAGACACAACGGAACATAATTCTTCCTTAAGCAGGTCATGGAGCCGCACCCTATAACCCAAATTTCCGATCGCAAACGACGAATCAACGGCACCATGGCTCGATTGTAAAGTACTTGACTAAATAACCAACGGTCATAGGTTCAAATTCCAAGTGGTCCACAATTTTAATGGGCTATGACTGTCTGATGACGGTAAAAAAGCCAGAAATGTCCATTATGGTCTGCCTTGTATTTGTTGGTGTCTCGATATGAACATATGCTAATGGTCACTATGCGACTGCCTGTAAGGCTCTGAGGACACAACCGAACATATAATTTATTTAAGCAGCTCCGTAAATCGCACCCTTTTACTCATATTTCCGATCGCAACCAAAAATTGAATCTTTGCTCAAGGGTAGAGCATTCGATTCAATTAAAAAAGGTCATGCGTTCGAATCCCCTGTGGTCCCTACGTGGGATTAGGAATTACTGGCGGAGAACGGCTTATGAGCCAGAAATAGACAATACGATCTCCATTGTCTTTGTAAGTTCCACGTTATGAGCAGATGCTACAGGGTGCTATGCGACCGGCCCAGAGGGCCCTAAATTACCCTTCAGGAAAAAACGGAACAATCATTTTCCTTGAGCTTATTGGGGAGCCTCACCCTACATCTCATATACCTGATCGCAACCTACAAATCAACATGCCCATGTCAAGACTGCAGAGCGTTCCATTAAAATACCAAAGGTCGTTGGTTTGACTCCCATTGGTCCACACTTACGATGGGGTATGACTGGCTGATGCCGGCTAAAATCGAGAAATGGCCATTCCGGTCTCCCTTGTCTTTTTAGGTTCCTCTAAATCAACATATGCTACACTTCACCATTCGCCGTCATCGCTACAAGGTGAGCTCCAATGCACAAAGGACTATACATGTTTCTTAAGTTGATCGGTGAGCCACACGCTTATAGCTCATATTTCTGATAGAAACTGACAAATCAATGGGCCCATGCCTCAATGGTGGAGCGTTTGACTCAAATGCCAAAGGTCGAGGGTTTGAATCCGAGTTTGTGCACACTTGGGAATGGGTATGACTGGCTGATTAGGCTAATAAGCCAGAAATGGTTATTCCGGTCTCCCTTGCCTTTGACGGTTCCACTTTATCTTCATATGCTACACGTCTCTATGCGATTGCCTGTGAGGGCTCTAAGGTGGACTACAGGGCACAACCGAACATACATGTTCCTTAAGTAGATCGGTGAGCCGCACCCTATAACTCATATTTCCGATTACAACCGAAAACCAACGGGTCCGTGGCTCAATGGTAGAGCGTTCGACTCAATTTTTAAAGGTCTTGGGTTCGAATCCCAGGTGGTCCAAATTTGGGATTGGGTATGAATGTCTGATGACGGTTAATAAGCAAGAAATGGCCACTCCAGTCTCCGTTGTTTTGCCGGTTCCACGTTATCAACATATGGTTCACGTACCTATTTCAGCGCATGTACGGGCACTAAAGTGAGCTCCAGGACACAACGACACATACATGTTCCTTAAGCATATCGGTAAGCCGCACCCTATTACTCCTATTTCTGATCACAATCGAACATCAAGGGGCCCTTGTCTTAATGGTTGAGCGCTCGACTCAATTTTTAAAGGTCGAGGCTTCGAAGCGCAGGTGATGCACACTTGGAATTAGTTTTCACCGTCTGACGACAGCTAATAAGCCAGAAATGGCCATTCCGGTGTCTCTAGACTTTGTCAATTCCATTTAATGAACATATGCTACACGTAACTTCGCGACCGCCTGTGAGGGCGCTTAATTGTGCTACCGGGAACACCAGATGATACATTTTTCTTTACGAAGATCGGCGAGCCGCACACTATTAATCATATATCCGATCGCAACCGAATAAAGAACGCGCCCGTGGCTCAATTTTAGAAAATTCGACTCAATTTTCAAAGGTCGTGTGTTCGATTCCCTAATGCTCCACACTCGGATTTGCGTTTTTACTGGTTGACGAATGCTTATAACTCAAAAATGGCCATTCCGGTGTCCATTGTCTTTGTCGGTTCCAATTGATGAACATATGCTTCACGTCATTTTGCGACCGCCTGCGATGGCTCTAAAGTACGCTCAAGGACATTAAGGAAGCTGCCTGTTTCTTAAGAAAATCGGTGAGGTGCACCCTATAATTAATATTCGCTATCGCAGCTGAAAATACAACGGGCTCTTGGCTCATTGTTAGGGCGTTCGACTCAATTAGCAACGTTCGCGGGTTCGAATCCCAGGTGGTTAACACTTGGAAATGCGTTTCACTGGCTGACGACCTCTAATAAGCCAGAAACGGCCATGTCAGTGTCCCTTGTCTTTGTCAGTTCCACTTTATGAACATTTGCTACATGTCACTTTGCGATCGCCTGCGGGGGCTCTAAAGTGCGCTGCGGGGAACAAAGGAACATGCAAGTTCCTTAAACATATCGGTGAGCCGCACCCTATTACTCATATTTCCGATCGCAACCGACAAAACAGCGGGCACGTGACTCAATGTTAGTGAGTTCGACTAAATTTTTAATGCTCGCGGGTTCACGTCCGTAGTGGTCCACACATGAAATGGCGTTTTCCTGGCTGACGACCGCTAATACGCTAAAAAAGGCCATTCCGGTCTCCCTTCTGTTTGTTTGTTCCACGTTATTAACATATGCTGCACGCCTTTATGCGATTGCTTGTGAGGGCTCTAAGGTGGGCTACAGAGCACAACCGAACATACATGATCCTTAAGCAGATCGGTGAACCGCACCCTATCCCTCATTTTCCCTATCGCAACCGAAACCAACGGGAAAGTGGCTCAATGGTAGAGCTTTCGAAGCAATAGTCAAAGGTCGTGTGCACGTATCCCAGGTGGTCAACACATGGGATTGGGTATGACTGGCTGATGACGGCTTCTCAACCAGAAATGGCCAATACGATCTCCATTGTCTTTTTCAGTTCCACGTTATGAACAGATGCTTCAGGTTGCTATGCGACTGCCTCTGAGGGCTGTAAATTACCCCACAGGACAAAATGGAACAATCATTTTTCTTAAGCAGATTGGGGAGCATCACCCTATACCTCATATGCCTGATCACAACCTACAAATCAACGTGCCCGTGTCACAACTGCAGAGCATTCGATTCAATTACCAAAGGTCGAGGGTTCGACTTCCAATTGGTGCACATTTAGGATTGGGTATGACTGGCTGATGATGGCTTAATATCGAGAAATGGCCATTCCAGTCTCCCTTGTCTTTGTCAGTTCCTCTTTATCAACATATGCTACACGTCAATATGGGAGCGCCAGCGAGGGCTCTTAATTGCGCTCCGGGGAACAATGGAACATGCATTCTCCATAAGCAGATCGGTGAGCCGCACCATATACCTCATATATCCTATAGCAAGCGAAAGAACAACGGGCCCGTTGTTCAATGTCAGAGCGTTCAACTCAATTTTTAATGGTCGTGGGTTCAAATCCCAGGTGGGATTGGGTATACCTGGCTGATGACGGTTAAGAAACCAGAAATGGCCATTCCGGTCTCCTTTGTCATTGTCGGTTCCACGTTATTAACATATGCTTCACGTCACTATGCGTGCGCCGTCGATGTCTCTTAAGTGAGCTCTAGCGTACAACGACACATACATGTTTCAAAAGCAGATCGGTGAGCCGCACCCTATAACTCATATTTCCGATCGCAACCGAAATTCCACGGGCATTCAACTCATTTATTCAAGATCTTGTGTTTTTGATTAACATGTGGTCCACTCTGGGAATTCGGTTATACTTGCTGATGACGACTAATAAGCCAGAAATGGCCACAAAATATCCCTTTTTTTGTCGGTTCCACTTTATCAACATATGCGACACGTCGCTATGTTACCGTCTGCGTGGGCTCTAAAGTGAGCTCCAAGGCACATCGGAACCCACATGTTCCTTTAGCAGATCGGGGAGCCGCATCCTATAACTCATATTCTCGATCGTAACCGAAAAAAGACAACGGGACTGTGGCCCAATTTTAGAGCGTTAGTCTCAATAACCAAATTTCACGAGTTCGAAAACAAGGTTGTTCATGATTGGGAGTGCGTAGGACTGGCTGATGATGGCTACTAATCCAGAAATAGCCAAACCGGTATCCCTTGTCTTTTTCGTTCCCACTTTATTCCTTTATGCTACACATCAATATGCGAGCACCTGCATGGGCTTAAAAGTGAGCTCCAGGGCTCCACTGAACATACTTTTTTCTTGAGGAAATCGTGGAGCCACATCCCATAACTCATATTCTCGATCACAACCGACAAAAAAACGGGCCCGTGGCTCAGTGGTAGAGCGTTCGAATCAATAATTAAATTTCGCGAGTTCGAATCTCAGGTGGTTCACATTTGGGATTGGGTATAAATGGCTAATGACCGCTTATAAACCAGAAATTGCCACACTAGTATCCCTTGTCTTTGTCAGTCTCCCGTTATCAAAATACGCTACAGGTCGCTTTACCACCGCCTGTGGGGGCTCTACAGTGATCTCCAGGGCACAATGGAACCGACATGTTAAATAAGCAGATCGGGGAGCCACATCCTATAACTCATATTCCCGATCCCAACCGATAAAACAACAGGCCCGTGTCTTTATGGTAGAGCGTTCGACAAAATAATTAAATTTCACGAGTTCGAATCCCAGGGTGTTCACAATTGGAATTGGGTATGACTGGCTGATGGTGGCTAATAATCCAGAAATGGCCAGAGCGGTATCCCTTGTCTTTTTTGTTTCATTTTTATCAACATATGCTACACGTCGCTGTGCGACCACCTGCGTTGGCTCTAAAGTGAGCTCCAAGGCACAACGGAACATACGTCATCTTTTAGCAGATCGTTGAGCAGCATCCTATAATTCATATTCCCGATCGAAACCGAAAAAACAACGGGCCCGTGGCTCTATGGTAGAGCGTTCGACTCAATAATTAAATTTCGCTTGTTGGAATCCCAGGTGGTTCTCACTTGGGTTTGGGTATGACTTGCTGATGATGGCTACTAAACCAGAAATGGCCACCTCGATATCCCTTGTCTCTCCGTTTTCACTTTATCAATGTATGCTACACGTCACTATGCGACCTCCTGCGTGGGCTCTTAAGTGAGTCATCGGGCACAAAGGAACATACGTGCTCCTTTAGCAGATTGGGGAGCCACATCCTATGACTAATATTCCCGATCTCTATCGAAAAACCACGGGCCCGTGCCTCTTTTGATTAACTTTCTAACAAAGTTATTTTTCCTTCCTATTGTTGCAACAATTGAAAGAGACAGTTCCTTCAAAATGAATTTGAGAAATGCTGTCTTGCGTCATTTCTCGAAACAAGTAGTTGACTTCAAAATAAATGAAGAAGTGGCGGAATTGGTGAGTAGTTCTGTTCCACGTGCGATATGTCAACAAACTTCCGAGATGCACAATCCTGCGTCAGTATGCCATCGCATACAAATACCATTGGTATAGTTTCCACCATATTAGCCTATCAAACTAGTATTTTGCATTTGAAAGCTTCTAGAAAGCGAAAGACCTAGGCTTCATTTTGATAGAAATAGTAGATTATATCAAAACGATTCCGATTAATTACATCTATTAATTGATAAAATTTTGCCGTTGATTGATTTACATATGACATGGTGCAAACAAAAAGGGCGATAAATTTGGTACACATTCTGTTAGTGCTTTTATAATTATTATGTTGCCTGGTCAGAGTCAACTAATTTCAACTTCTGGTTGGCGGCTTAACCGGTTATTAGCTAGATAAAACCATATTTATTACTGAGAAATACCCAAGTAGTTAAGTTTAGTGCTGTCATTTTAGATGGCAAAATTTATCTTTTGATCTTACTTTTCCAACTAGCCAACAGTTACCAGGAAATTCATAAACTGTGATTCCTGCATAACGATGTGAGCATATCGCAAATGTGTGTATATCTAGCTGTGAATAAACCAGCAGTTAGATTAAAGATTTTTTAGGAGAATTTTGCTCAGGTTTCTGTGAAATGTCACTGGCGGCATACAACTGTTAAAAATCCCAGGTATATATATATATATATATATATATATATATATATATATATATATATATATATATCAGTAGCTTAACATTAATAATTCGTTCACTTAAGAGCAGTGAATGGGATCATTAAATACGGCAGTAACGTAAAAAGCCTAATATAGAAGAATAAGAATAACCAAATGTAGAGACAAATGTGCAAACGGAGGGTGCCCGCAAAGACGAAGAAAGTCCCTAGTTAATACTCATAATTGAGTTGGACAGCACAATGAGTCTGTGTTCCAGCCGTAGAGCGTTAGACAAAATAACGCTCGATGCTCAAAAAATACAGGTATTTGACTCAAATCTTGCAAGCTTGGGTAAGGATGAGACTAGCTGGCGACGGTTATAAAGGCAGAACTATGAATCTCAGTCTCCCTTATCTTATTCGCTACTCTCCTTTCGCATATAGTGCAAGTCACCCTGCGACTACCTGTTAACTCTCTTGATTGAGGCCAAAGGCATAAGCGGACGAGCATTTTCCGTCATCGTGTCAGTAAACACACTTCCAGCTTAGACAATTACATCCGTTTCTAAAGATAAAGGTCAACTTTCTCGGCGTATAAACTGCCTTATTTTGTCTGTTTTTAACTGCCCTTCTGATAATCCGACTCATATTTATAAAATTGTTTTTGAATTTCTTGTCAGAATAGGAGATTTGTAACGCAAAAAAGATAGAATGTCCAACAACCCGCACAATGAAGACTGCCATCTTGCAAGGTGCATATTTGTTTGGATAAAATTAGAATATGTTTATATTAGCCTTTATGTCTGGACTGTAGGCACAACTTCACCTAACCATTTTACTGATGGCCAATCCTGATACCCAGATAATAACTGCCCTGAAATTGAAGGAAGAGCATATTTTGAAAAGGGCATAACTTGGGCTTACACGCTGATACCCCACAGTTAGTAAGATTGCAAAAAGACAGAAACGTACTAGGATGAGCCTAGGGTGTGCTCTGAGGCGCTGGAATAGCATGTTGTTGGAAACATATTTAGAAATGGTTGCTGACCAAAGGAACCTCGCAATTTGGATAAGCTGCGCATATAGTCCCAGTCCGAGAACAGCATGTGCAAAACTGGTATATGCCGTAGTAGCGGAAGCATCAGACTTAGCTAACAATAAAAACAGAATGAAACCACATCTGAACTAAAACGAGTGGGGGTAAATTACTAAACGGTTATGCTAGTGTCGACGTTGCACTTGGTTCAGAATCTCTGGCCATAAAAAATCGAAGGCGAATGATACTCAAGATTTTTATGGCCCTTGAATCTTGGCAAGATAGCCTTGGACAATTAGTCTGCAAAAGTTCACACAAAGAACCAAAAGGACCAGTGAAAAAACGTTAACTAATATCGAAGAGTTGTTTGGAGTTATATCAGATGACGTGCAGTTTATTTAGTAATGGGACCCTAAGTGTATCTATATTTTCAACGTTTTGAGTATTTGTTGGTGTAGGTAAATAAACTTAAACTAACAATTAAAAAATAAATGGTTGTTATTAAAAGCTTTAAAAATCCATAATGTATGTTGACATTTCTTCTCCACCAACATGGTATTTAACAGTACAGAAGTGTTATGCCAAAATTAATGGTGCCCGGGAAAGAGAGGTTTTATGCATTTGAGCTCTAGTGCGTCTGTGAAGCTATTACACATTTCCTCCACCACACAAATGTTTTTGAATTTAGATAGCTTTTGAGAAATAAATGTTATTTTACATATATGCTTGTATTTACCTGTTCTATGGACGTGAGAGACTTTGTCAAGCTGGTCAATTAGAAGGCTCCTTCCTTAAAAGCAATCCAGCACTGAAAAATCGGCCTTTATCTAAGCCTGCCGGAGAACACGCATCATGCCACAGAGTGCATCTGTAAAGCCACATGGTGTAAGTGATCCAAAGCAAACGATCGACAGAATGTGTATTCGATGGAAAACCGGCATGTGATATTCTAAGATGGCTCTACCTCCAAGTTGTCGTCTCGAAAATGCAAAATCAACCACAACGGTGGCCACAAAAGGAGGAAACACCTCGGAAACTGTAACATACAGTACTGAATCATTTTAAGGACAGACAGGATAACGTAAACGAATTGGAAGTAAACCAGAAGAAATTACAGGCCCTGAAATGTAAATTTTGTCAGAATAAATGAAAGCGTTTATGCCGCACCGTGTAAATTTACTTCAACTGGGATCTTTGGCTAGGTACACTGGCATGACTAATGGTATGAGGTCAACAGCACAGCAATGCAGTTCCTGCTTCTTTAGAACATCCGGGTTCGAAAGATCACCGTAAACAACAGCGTAATCATAATAAAGATGATCATTGCTTTCTACCTACGCAGACGGTAGCAGATAATAAGAGGGATGCGGAATAAACAGTTTACCCAAAAGACAAATCACATTTAAGGCTTCACCCACTGTGGAGGAATTAAGAATCACTTGTGATCGCCAGAACAGCTTGTAAACCAACTTATAGGAAATGCATTATGGCTTAGTCTAGACAAAATATCGCACGCCAGATAAGCTATCGATATTGGAGGGCAGGTCCAAAAATTTCAGATGCGTTCCCCGTCGCATATCCTTTGCATGCAAGGAGACCATTACCAGATACAAACAAGTTTAACCTTACCCTCAACTCGATCAACCGTCTATCTCAGAAAAGATGATTATGACAATCTACCTGATGGTCAAGAGAAAAACCTCGAATGCTATCTCAGTTAACACCGTTGTCTGCAAACGCGATTGCAATTGAACTCTGCAGAAATAGGCTTTCTGCTCCAGTGGGTTTTAAAATAACGATAAATCACACAAAATCTGAGGAACGCTACAAAGGTACACCACTCTAGCAAAAAGAGAAACAAGCAAAGCTGCAACAAGCATCAGTGTATACCAATCCTTAATTCTGTTTGCAAAATATGCTTTCGTATTCTGTTCAATTGCTGATTTGGCACTCTGAGGTACATGACTGGCGTGATATTCGCAGGCTGCCAAATACAGGAAATCTACCAGAACAAAAGGTTCTAGAAAATCAAGAACGGACTACCTTTAGAATACCGAACACTTATTGGATGAATAGTAGTCCTATTTCCCTTGCCAACGCAAGCGCATAACCCCGCAGACACACGAAATCGATACGACGTTGGCAATGGAGAATGCAGGTGCAATATCACTGATCGAGAGACTACTGGCATGAGCCCAATTAAGAGGCTGGGTCTTAAAAGCGTTCTTCAAAAATGAGCAAAAGGGACATTCCTTACCGGTCTATTGCGTTAGAAAAGAGCACTCGAAAGTACAGAGAAGAACAGCGATTTCTCGGATAAATCATCCACCCTGGTGAGCTTGCCAGTATGGGTCTCGGAGAAATTTGAAAGGGTTGGGTCCACGCCAAAGCAGATCATATGATCATGTTATTTCTCACCCCTTTTCTGTTTCTCATTGTCTGGCAGTCCAGATCGTCAAATTTCGTATACAGAGCTAAGATTTTGAACATGAATTTGACTTAGGCAAGTCTAAATTCGTTAGATATTAAAATTGCATCTCAAGGAGTACGTAAGGTTTGATGGAAGAATGTATTGACCATCATGAAGGTACATCAGCGTGATTACTGTTGCGTCAACCATCGCTAATGCTGCTCTGCAGCGGTTGAAGTGGCCGAACTTTCAAAACCACAAATTCTCATTTTGGACCCGGTATTTGGATGGCACGTTCATTGCCACCTAACTGCACCATGGGTGGACTCTCAAAGTACATCGCGACAACGTTTTCCAAGATATAAAATTTACGATGACGGGGAATAAAGCGATCACAAATTTTTCGATGTTCTCGTCTTGCCCAAAGATTGTGGTGAAAACGATGAACAAGATAAAAATACTGAGCGTCAACACAAATCACCTAATCAACCACAAATGCCGTTGGGAAAATGTGCTGCATCGGGAGGTTAAAACGCACTGCCGTCAACCGAAAGGGAAGATGAAATAATTACAATATCTTTAGTAAGGGTTTCAAACGAATAGCTATCACCATATCTTCCTTAACAGGTAAATAAAAAACGAAAGGGTAGGCCAGACCACCTTACCCTTACTTTCGCTAAGTGCTACCGCACCTAAAGAAAATCTTGGAAGCTGCAATTTGCAATCTCCCTTCTCTTGGATTTGTGGGCTTACGAAAGCAGGAGGTCAAAATCACGCACCAAAGCTAAAGGATCCAATGCAGGAAATGCCTTGAGGAGAAAACTGCAAATGATGGAATGGAGGACAAAGTAACTACGTTGAAGGAGCTGGGAGATTTCTCCTGATGTTGATGACCGAAAATGCAGCCGCAAGGAAAGAAATGACGCCAACTCTCAGGTCACTGCTCATTTCCTTGGAATCAGCCTGAAATTTATTTTTCGACGAGGCCGAAATTGTTAGAAAAGGTGACAACTGCGTAAGCTGTGATTTTTTGAGATATGTTTTTCCGGTCTACGCTAATGAATGTTAAACATTTTTCGGCTGCACAAACATTGGGTATACAGAGAATGGTGGGATATCAAAAATTCTAGCGACATTATCAACAAGTCAGACTTTCGGGTGATTATCGCGGTAGTAATGAATACCGATGATTAAATAGCGCCAGATAAGGCCTCAAGTGCGAACGAACAGCCAATCAGTGCAGCAAGTACGATCATTGCCGGTGGTTGAGGGAGCTGCTTAATAGGATAGGCAGGGCAGATGTTTTCTTTATTGAATATATCCCTTATGTATCTATCCTCGTTATTTGTGGCCGTATCTACCGATGGGCTTGATTAAGAATTGGGAATTTCTGAAATTATAAGATTCCCAATCCAGTGCACGTTTTCTTCTTCTTCTTCTTCTTGTTCTCATCTACTACTTAGAAGTGATATGTTCGCTTTTTTTGACGAAGCTCATTTGGGCCCTGATCCACTAATTTTAGAACACTGCAATAACCAAGGATATTAAAGCCGGTTCTTATTGCGATGTTTATAACCTACGTCATGGTGCAATGGAAACCGAAGAGATACGCTCTCTTCATGGCTTGCAGCCAAAAATTTAAATTCCTTGAAAATATTTGCAAGGATTATACTGGATGTAGATATCAATTTTTTCTCACACCCTGATAATCTTCGTAGATGGTAAGGAAACGGCTAATTTTTATCGAATAAATCGAGAAACACCTGTTTGTTCTCTGTGTGCTAAATCACTTTTGCGTCCTGCTTGCTTAGTAAGGCATGTGCGACCGCTCAAACCGTAAGTGAGCTTGTTTCCCTTAGTGTTTTATTTGTGATTGTTTTGTCTCTACACATCGAAGTCAAAATTAAATCAATTTATGTTGAACTAAACTGCCAAGTGATTTATCAGGAAAAATATCCACAATCATTTGACACCTGTCTATCTTCTACCCACTTTCCACCTTTTTAGAAAACAGATGGAAATACATGGTAACAGATTCGTTTAGATCAACATTCTTTTTGGGAAAAACTTATCAATGCTTTCCAACTCCTTTTGTTTTAAAATCCAACTGTTCCTTTGACATATTTCACATTCGAATGGGTTGATTCACCGGAATCTTTTAAAAAAGGACGACAAGAGGATTTCTTAAGCATTTCAACATGAAATCACGGCATGAAAAGCAAAAACAAATTTGGCAAAATCAGTTTGTTAGTCGGATTACATTAAAAAGCAGAAATGGGTCGGGACGGATTTAGTCCCTTGTCATTTTGTTTACGATCCATTTGATTGTCCCATGCTGCTTCCTTATTGAAATGCTAATTTATAAATGCGCAATTGCCGCTTGAAATTGAACTGGAGGTCACGAAATTGTTTGATCTTATTGGCTTCTACCCGCCTTATTACATTCCTATTGTTTAAATTTATTCCATCAAGCAACGTTTCGTATTACTTGTCATGAAAAATAAATGCTTAAACACATGGATGGCATGAAACAGCGTAATGCGCTGGAGGAAACGTGTTTCTTTAACCAAAGGGCAATCAGACCGAAACAGTTGAATAAGCATTCCTTGAACGAAATGTGTTTTGTACAGATGATTGGTTGTAGGAAGCTCTGTTTATCGTTACCACTTGAAGACAAGAAGTTGTAAAGAAACAGTACTGAGAAGCAGCGTCGACAATTTTGCTTGCCCTGCTTTGTTATCGTTCCTCAGTTCTACAATAAAAGGTCTCATAAAAGGGAAGGTTTATGAAGAATAAAATAACGACCAGCTAACCTAATGAAAAATTAAACAGCCTTTCGCTTGATTGAGAGTCATTTATATAAAATTTAAAAGAAAGTATCGATACACTAAGACAATGGATTTTCAAAAAAATAATAAGCATTCCTTTCATCTTGGAAACTGCTCGGATGGTGCAAATGGAAATTATTTTTACTTTAAGCGGCCTTCGATCGAAAAATAATTTATTTCAACTTTAAAACAGAAAATTAGATTTTGTGGGAAAGTGTTAATGTGATGTAAAATGGACCGCACAGTACCATAATTTATCCTCCATTCTCTGATCTACAATTCTGTTCTCGAAGACCTCAGCATATTCCATGGTATAAAATATATGCATATACTCTGCAAGGTGCTCCGACAAAAAATGGAAAACGAATGAATGTTTCGGTAGGGATGACTTATATGGCCGTCTCAACAGGACACGGGATCAGGAACTACCCACAATACACGTGGCTTTGTGCCAAATGCCCGGGCAAATATCTTTAGGATTAAGGTGAGGGTAAGGGTTAAGTTTATGGGACTCAATTCGAAGTTGGATTCAGGGTCATCATTAGGCCAAGTGTTAATGTTATTATTATGTTAAATCTAAGGTTTAGTTTAAACAAGGGCTGTGTTAAGATTGAGGTTGCCCTTCAGTTTAGGTTAGGGTATGTGTTAACGTTAAGAAACGGGCATATTTACCCTTCCTGTAATCTACCGAAAAGCCTACTTTTTAAACGGTCGGGGCGGTTCCTATTCCCTTGTCCTATTTAGGCGATTATTGAAGGCAACCCTAACTAAATTTCTAGCTCATTAGCCGTCGTCAGTCCGCCTAACCCAGACCAATGTTTTGCGCACTTGAACCTCGAATACAGGTTCTTTGGTAATAAAGCATTATTTAGTTGAAGGCTCTACGATTGAGCCAAGGGCCTATTAGTCATTGCAGTTAAGGCTGGTGTGCAGCCTCTAGAAAAGCCTTCGTTTTCAAAAATATCGAAATCCGTGTTGAAATAAAGTACCAAGCTGTTAGTAAAATACTCAAAGCCATGCTTACCCCAAAACTTCCATCAAGCCTTATGAGACTTTCCCATTTTACTTACCCATCACGAAAAGTGTAGTTCAATCAGCGGAATGGCGAAGGGGAAATATAGCCGAACGTGCACATTTACAAAAGTAGACGGACTGAGTGCACAGGCCGGGGTTAATGTAGATCGGACTCCGTAACAGGCTTGGGGGAACTTAGGACGGACGTATGTCCATGAGACCCTTTGTCTGACTTGACCACAGACAACACGCAGACAGGTTGCACAGAAACGCTGATAACAGGACCCACCAGACGGAGAGCAGCAGAGACGCAGCCCCGGTGTAGCAACCACCGAATATGCGTGTGCGACAATGGTGCAAACGGAGAACGAGGGTGGAATTTGCGAACATGGGAAAAGACAGACGAGAATAATTACCATTGTCATCCGGGCACTGCCCTTGAACGGGTTCTGCGGAAGAGCATTTGCGATTCCCGCAAAAGTCATCCCTCCGTTGGATGCCGGATGCGCAGAAAACTCGGAAAACAGTGGCGTGTCAGCACAAACAAAACCCTCTTAACTTAGTTAGGCACCGTACTAGGCTGTCCTCTGACGATAGTATGTTGCTTCCTTTAGAAACTTCAAGATATTAAACCCGTGGTTCACGAGTTCATCTTTCCTTCTTACAAAGTAGATTCCCATTGCATGAAATGTCCACCAAAATTTTGAAAGGAGTATTCGAAATTAAATAATTTATTTAGTAAAGTTGTAATGTTGAGTATCTTCCAGCCAAGTTCAAACATATTTCAGGCACAATCGCATGCTGTCATTTTAACGAGCTTCTTTCTATCCTCCTGCAAAATGAATTCCTATAAAAAACGGCTACCTAATTTGTATGCATAATTCTCACTCTTTTTCGCTGCACTAAGGTATTCTATAATATTTAGTAGAAAAATAGTGAACAATATTCTTTCTCATACACATTTATTAGCATATACCACCCTCTTCAAATCTCTTGATTGAAGGAAGGGTAGCTTACGGTTTTATGTAGATGCTCTTTATGATGTTGAGTAAGACCGACAAGTGTTAAATCATAATATATCGTATCTGTCCATTTATTGATGTTGCCTATAAATCCTATAAAATATTCCACAAAAGTTGCAAAATTTTAGGAGCACTATTTGACCCTCTCCCCACAGTGTAGAGAAATGCTTGATTTTTCTGAGTGATCATGTATGCTGCATTTAATAAGGAAACCTGGAATGCAAGTGTAATGTCCTGTACGGTTCAAAATTATTAGGCAATTCAGAAAGTTTTTATTTAAAACCGAAAGATTAATTTTCTTCAAGTAAAACTTTTGAAGAAGGCATAAGTTGCAAACAAACCTGCGTAAGAAAGGATATTTTTGTGCGTTTCGTCTATAAAATATGTGAGTATGTATTAGGGAATGGAAGATCTATGACATAGTAAATAGTAATTATGTAGCCATTTTTACAAGGTATGCTTTCTCAGGCGGTCATAAAAGTGCTCGCTTAAAATTCGGCATCCTGATGCACCGGAAATATATTTGGATGTGACTAGACAATACTCAAAATTCCAAATATACTTCGGTAGTTTGTCCGATTCAAACAGGCATTTCAGAATTTCAGTGAGCATCTCATGAGAAAGGAAATTTACTGTGCACATGACGCACAGTATCCATGCCATCAAAACAGGTAGCAGACAAAAGCTGGTAGAGGTGCTTCGCTGACGATTAGATTGTATGATGTACCAAGGAGCGCCGCAGTGCCCAAATGGGGTTAAAATCATTCCTGATGCAGTTTCTGGAGATTGAAGTCCAAAAAATATCGACAAATTAACAACTTTAGGAATAAAAGGCATATGAAAACCAGCTATTATACTGGAAACCCTACATTCTCTCAGAAGCCAACTTAAAAGCAATTCAGAACCGTGAAGTAGACGACAGATAAAAAATGAAAGCAAACGAAGTGCCAAATAACAATAAACTGCTTATCATGCGGCGAACATACACATTTGTGGGATAAGCACACAGAAATAGATTACTATCCATTTTGATATTTCTCACATTTTGGGAGCTGACGATGAAAAATCCATGCGGATGCATACCTTCAAGCTTTTTGCCAAATAAATTTCGAAAGTACTCGCTTAATATTACTACCTGTTGTTTTTATACCGATAAGAATCATATAAAATCTGAGAACACAAGCAATGGATGAAGTAATCTCTTATGCGCAATACAAAAGCAAATACTGTGGAAGAAAAGTAAGTGAACTCTCAGTTATATCTAAGTCTGTCGGAGGCTTGAGCAGCTGTTCCATCACATCCTACTGGCAGTTGGGACTATTCTTATGACATGAATCGAGCACATTATTTTAGTGAAATCGAATTACTCCTTATTCAGAAATTTAACGGTAGGCATGGGAATTCCTGGTACTGACATATAACTCCACGTTGCGGAGAATGCTGTTTAAAATTATAAGTAGGGCTTTATAACTGTAGTTCACGGGCCTGGATTAATCTGAACTTAAACCGAAGCCCATCTGGTGAAGTTAGCATGCGCAGTAAAAGTCCTATAGCAGTAGGAATATTAAGGACACTATTTCTTTGTTTCAAATACATTTTAGTCTAAGGTATGCCGTAAACACTGTTATACAGAAATATTCTTCAGCTAGCGTGAAGATTTGCAGAATGCACATTATGCAGTTCAACCACAGAAGTTGAATGTCGTTAAATGAAATATCCAGGAAAATTCTAGTCCAACTTTGATAAACCTTAATCTTTAAATTCTCAGTAATAACTATTTTAGCGTAAGAAGTGCATTTTAGAAAACAGAAATCATATGGACGACATTCACAGACACACTAAGTGAATGAAGCATGCACGATTTCTTAATGCGCCTGCCGAGTCTGTGTGAGAAGCTAATATCAGTTTTTGGCTTGTATTTGACTGATAACTGCAGTAGGGTGGAAAATCCCTTCTAATGATTACTATCGAGGCGTACAAATAACTTTCAGAGAATAAATTACCACGTTACTTCTTTGGATTAAAATTATATGAGGACGAGTTGCGATGGCGGTTCTGCATTAAACTGCATGCACTAGCACTTAAATCAGAATCTTCACTTTGGAAATTTCAAACGAATTTGGTTAGTATTTAAACTCATGGTGTTTATTTGCACAAACACAAGGATATCTACGGAGGCTCAATTTCAATGACTGAATTATTCAGCATAAAATTGGGTTTGAATATAAAAAAATATGTCATGACAGTAATTTTCAAAAGTAATAAAGTACCAGGGGATCCGAATTCCAAAGACGCTGACGTAACGAACCTCACATAACTATAAAATAGGTCATTCAAAACTATAAAAATACGACGCCTTGTCTTCTTAACTTTCGCAAAGTGAAGAGTATGTTGGGTCAGTTCTGCAAAACGCTAATGAAGCAAAAATAAGTAGGTCACGTGGCAGCATAAAAGATCCAACCACTCAATAAACTACCCACTTACATTAAACTGTACCTTTTGTTTTATATACAATAATATGACTTGAATGAAATTCTGATTGCATATTTTTTGAAAGGCAGCAGATAAATAACTTATAATTTCCTAAATAAGCATATATATTAGATTCCTTATCTCACGAAATGTTCACCGAAATTCTTAAATGTGTGTTCAAATTGAACAAATTACTGAACTATGGTTAGAATATTGAGTATCACACAGGCGAATCCGAAGATATTCCCGGCATTCAGGATGACCGGTTTTGAACAAAATTCCTTACGAAAGTCTGGAGAAAGCATTTCCTGTAAAAATGGCCACTTCATCTCCATAAATAATTGTCTTACATGTTCGAGGCCCTTACAAATGCACGCAAATCTCATAGAATTAAGGCACAAATATTCTTATAGACATTTATTAGCAAACAGCACCCCTCCAAGGCTTATATTCGAAGATGCTTCTTTCGACTTTTAAAAAACTGTCTAACTTACCGAATAATTTAAAGCCTATTGGCCATTACACTATCATTCACAGTTGCAATGCAACACGCAGTTAAAATATTCTGTCAGGAGAAAAAACCTTTCTCTACGTTGTGAGGTATGGTAGCATATTGCTCAAAATTTTGCAAATTTTGTGGATCGTATTGTGCGCTTTTTAAGCAACACCAGTAAATTGATGGATATGATGTATTATGAATGAATACTTCGCGATCTTAAAAAAATCTTATAATTAGAAAGCATTTATAATGGAAGGATACTCATTGTTCAAGTATAAAGGATAAAGAAGACAGATATTTCTGCTAAATGTGTATAAGAAAGAATATCTTTCCGCGTATATTCTATAGAATATAGTTAAATTTTGAAATGCATCGAAAAATGATGAGAAAGATGAATACTAAGTAAGTAGCTATTTTTCACAGAGGATGCGTTCTGCAAGTACTCAGAAAACGCTCGTTAAAAAGTCCACATCCAGTTATGCTTGCTCTATTTTTTGATTTGGTTAAAACATAATCAATACTATAACCATACCTAGGCAATTTTTTCGATTCGAACACACCTTTCAGAATTTCGCTGAACATTGAACTAAGTAGGAAATCGATTGAACCAGGCAAATTAAAACATAAAGGGCTACAGCTGAAAACAATAAGATGACATATTAAATGGGAAAACCATATCTCCTACTGTGCAATATACGGAGTTCTTAAGTATCCTTCATCTGCTGTATACAGCCATGCTTTTTTTACTGCGACTTCTCAGATTTATGTTGATTGTGCCAAAATGCGCACATCAATGACTGAAATTTGCATCATAATTTCAGAGTTGACCACGTAGGGACATAAATTCATTACTTTAATCCAAGTCCGTTTATTTTTAATTGCCAAGGTGGTAGACGAAAATTCATGCCTGCAGTCCACCGATGAAAATATGAGGGAAGCCAAGGAAATTTTGAGGAGGCGAAACATACGTCACTGCCTATGGATTGAACTTAAACATTAAACATATTGCATTTTGCCCTCCGTAGTTACACTGATACCAGTGTGACGTGGTTGCAGAATATGCATTGTGCAGATAGAACCCAAATTTTGAATGTTGCCTTCTTAGTGAAAACCCTTACTGGTATAACAGAAAGTACAAGGCTATAAAT
Source organism: Schistocephalus solidus (assembly GCA_017591395.1). Classification (NCBI taxonomy): domain Eukaryota; kingdom Metazoa; phylum Platyhelminthes; class Cestoda; order Diphyllobothriidea; family Diphyllobothriidae; genus Schistocephalus; species Schistocephalus solidus. The sequence goes on along the minus strand of WEDG01003239.1, from coordinate 75,094 downwards.
CGTACTTGTAGCTCATAAAACCGAAACATTATTACATGTTCCAGGGCTGATCTAAGGAGATGAACCATGTACAATGAGGAGATGCTGAAATAAAAATGATGTTAAGACTATGTCCCGACAATTGATTGTAGCTAGATCTGGAGTCAGCAAAAAATCTAATATAAATAATTTAACTCATGTTATTTTGACCTCGTTTTAGAAGTTTAACGACGGTGCGTTGCCTATGATCAACTGAAATTTTAACGATAACCTCCGTTCTAGGCTTCAGTTCTATTCTCTGGGAAATGAAATTCGATGTTTTAAGCTCACAAGTTTTGAAAGGGTTTTGTTGCCAGTCCTATTTAGCTGCCATCTTTAAGACAGTATATATTCGTAACAACTGTGTAGACAGAGCTTGCACGGTTGCATAATGGCGCAGAAAACGTATGAATATTATTGTTTCAACACTTCCGTTTTTATAATTCCGCGGTATACTTCTATACTCCCTCAGTGATATATATATATATATATATGAAGAAAGAAGGCTCGTCGGAAAATCGAGGTTTACTCGTGAATTTTCAAGCTGGTTACACCAACCCGTCGTCGTCGTCATAACTCTATCATAACTCTAGCAGCCCTCCCCTTACATGCGACAGCTATCGTAACAGGATTCACGGCCCCTAAACCCCCCATGGCGTCAGTCTGTCGATGTAACCTCTCGGCCCCTAAACCCTCCAGCGTGACAATCCCAACTCTTACTTCTCATTTCGTCTGACGACGGGTTGGTGTAACCAGCTTGAAAAATTCACGAGTAAACCTCGATTTTCCGACGAGCCTTCTTTCTTCATTTTATCATCTCGGAATGCATACTACCTCAACTATTCATATATATATATATATATATATATATATATATATATATATATACAAGGCAAGTTTAAGTATATCTGCTTGCCTTATGCATTGGACATTAAAATTTACGCATCAGAGATTCCAGTATTATTTAAACTAACACTCCTAAGTACAGTTCAGAAATTATAAAAAAATATCGACAACGCAAAGGACCCGCAGAGGCAACCAAGCGCGTGCTGCTGTGTCGTTCAGCAGAAGGATCTGTGGGAACTTCACATCCATTGAGAACGCTCACCGATCGCAAGCGGAATTTACTCGCCCCACGCTCTCTTGGCGATCATCTTTGAACCCCATCAGCAGCCACACAGTTGCTAGTAGTGAATATTGCCGGCAAAGATAATGGAGACTGGAATAGCCATTTGTGGCTCATTAACTGTCACCAGCCAGTCATATCCATCTTCGGATGATGCATTGCCCGAGGCTTGGCTTACATTCGTCTGAAGTAAATTGGAATAACTTTCCTGGTAACTACTCGCAGTGGAACGTTTAGCAGAATGTTCACTACGCATGCAGAGCGGATGGTCGCAGGAGAATCCCATTTGTGTGCACCCCGATCGCAGAGTTGGCACCAGCTGGACTATGTTCTCGTAAGGAGTCCATATCAACAGGACCTGCGGGTGACCAAGGCGGGCCACGACACAAATATTGGACGAATCAGCGCCTCGTCATGCCCAAGATGAGGCTCCGACATAAATGCCACAGAAGGTCGCTAGGTAAGCAACCACCAGGTAAGCTTAAACATACCTTTGTTATATTTGTCGGTCCACTGTTTTGATTTTAGCAACCAATTGACCCAGAAACTGGAGGATGTGCAGACCCCATCTAATAATAACACCGTGGGTGAACGATGTTATCAATTGCGGGACGTCATCCAAGGCACCGCCGTCAAAGTCCTCGAGCTTGCAGGCCATTAACACCAAAATTGGTTTGATGACAATGACGCAATCTTCTTGCAAAGAAGAACTAATTACACAAAGTCCACATGGACTGCCGGACTGACGCCAAAAGCAGCATTCTGCAGATGCCACTGCCTTGTATGGTGATGGCTTTGGTAAATTCGGGTTGCATGGATGGCCCGCGAGGCTGAGGACCTCTAAGGCTACATGGACTGCAATGAAATGAAAACCTTTTTAAGGCCGTCTACGATCCCTTAATCAAGGAAACCATGAGCTGCTCAGCTCCGATGGTGGAGAAACCACAAATCCTCTAGCATAGGGCCGAGCACGTCAGAAGTGTCTCAACCGCTCATCAACGATCTCTGATGCTCCCATTGACCGGCTCACCCAAGTGGGCACGACAAATGACCTGGATCTTCTGCTTTCCCTACCAAAAGTCATCCGGGCTATGCAGCAGCGTTCCAGCGGGGTAGCACCGGGATCCAGCGCAACCCCGCCGGAAGCCTTTTATTACGGCAGGCCCCGGCTAGTAGCGGAACTCCCGAGAATATGACAGGAGATGTGACGTTAAGACAAGTTCCTTAGTATTTCAAGGACGTGACCATCACCCATCTCTACAAGTGGATTGAGAAACGGGAACAATGTGACAACCCCAGATACATCTTGCTGTTCAACATCACAAGAACAATCTTCGCCCGGATCCTTTATAGTCGTCTAAACGGCCACCTAGAGCAGGGACTGTTCCCGGAAAGCCAATGTGGCTTCTGACGACACCGTGGTTCAACTGACATGAGTTTTGCTGATCGACAGATATAAGAACAGTGCCAGGAGAAGCGAACCCACCTCTAAACTACCTTCATTCATCTTACGAAAGTATTTGACATGGGATCGCCACGACCCACGAGTGAACGTAAAATTGAAGATGTACAAGGTCGTCGTCTTAAGGACACTCCTATACGCAGAGGAGACCTGGACCGTCTTTTCCATACAAGACAGGTAACTAAATCACCTCCAACTCAGCTACCTCCGCAGAATACTGAAACAAAGATGGCAGGACAGGATCCTGGAAATGAAAATCCTCGAACAAACCAGAATTCTCAGAATTCACGCCATGCTTAGCTAAGAGTAACTGAAATGGTGCGGCCATTTGGTTAGCATGAGTGACGGGCGACTACCCAATCGACTCTTCTATGGAGATATCTCCACGCGGTTTTACAGACAAGGATGCCCAAAAGAACGCCGCTCAACCCCATGTTGTGGCAAATCTTGGTGCTCGTGTTTTTGGGGCCAGACGGTACACATAATTAGGCCATTAGTTTTGTCAGCAAAGGCGTGCATTTGCCACACTTGTCTAATGATAGGGTCGGAGGTTGGTTGTGATCCGGGAATGGGAATAGAGGGTGAGGCAAATGATTCAGCACATTTACCCCACTACAAAGAACCGGACGCGCTTGTAGTGTTCACAATGCACTTAAAGCTGGGGCTTGGGAGCTTTGCCAACTGACGGGATAAGTCAAACTGCGTGGTAATCCCGGCGGGTGTTTGTGGTGCGGCCAAATGGCAGACTGCGAGTTTGGTTACAATCGCTTGTTTTTAATGTAGTCTCTATGGTACTCCCACTCCTTGGGATCAGAGCCAATTTTGGCGGCTGTCGCCTGCGCCCGATCCCGTCTTCGGTCTTCCTGACTCTGTCTTGACATCGGGCACAGACGACTGAGGGAAGAGAGCGTGTGCTTTTTGCAGCGGAAGTCTACTATCACTTTAAACTAATTCACGCATAAGCCACTGTCTCTGCACCACCGTCCTGTGGAGCAGACGGTGGACCACGTCAGAATGTATGGTTCAACTGTTAGATAGAAACTGCTGGGGATACGAATCCTACGTAGATATGTTCTGAAGCAACAACAGCAGCATAAATCCGGTTGCACTTCTAGGGTTGCATCTAACATTTAAACATATTAAATCGCGATCATTAAAAAAATCCTTCGGATTATATTACGATGTTTGCTCGGGGCCTGTTGTGCAGTTAAAGCGCATATAATAAATTGCATTGATTTTGAACATTTTGAACAAAGTGCATTGTCTTATCTCCAAGGAAAGCAATGCGCGAACTTGGAATAAATCCTTCTAAGCAAAACCTTTCAGGTTTGGTCTGAAAACTGGTGTAACTGAAGTACAAAGGAAACGCTGTATATATACCGAATAACCGAACCCCCCGAAACATGGACGTGAATTAAAAATCATGGGTGTAAATGCAACTGTGATGTTCAACAAAAAGAGAGTTCAAGGAATTTCGGCAGTTTTAATTTCTGCCCAATTTACATCACCCACCTAAATGGTATATATAACGTAATCAGATTTGGAGACAAGTTTTGGAAAGATGGCACGGATAAGCCCTAGTTTAACACCAAAATAGACTAAAAAGCATTTGAAAAGCTGCTACAAAGTTTCAGATGATGAATCCACGAATAAAGCTTAAAATATAAACCATTTATTACCTGCCATGATTCTTTACGTATCTCCTTGGTACAAATATATCTTTCGATTTTTTAACATCTCCAGGAACGGATATTCGAACTAAGAGTTAATTTTGTGGAAAAAAATTATATCTTAATAAACGAGGTTTCCGGATGCTCACTATGGATCTTAACTGGCTAATTAAAGAATATTTCTAAGAATATTGCTTTTCTTTTATGGTAGACAAATTATTTTGAGCTATAGATACTGAGGCATTGCTAGGGCGACGGCTGATTAATGGTTTCCCCTATCAAAATTAGCAAGCTCAGACTTTCGGAAAAAAAAACGTCATTTTGAATCGGGTAACCTTTCGCTATAGCGCCATGTGTAAACGCAGTAGGTTGAGGTGAATTTTTTAAAGGTGTCGATGTCGATGCAGGAACTTTGTTTGTGGTCAACGAGTTTGGTTCCTTTTGTCTTGAATGTTGCTGAATGTCTGAAATTCAAAATTAACGTGAGCATTTCAACCTACATAATTTATTGTACTAGAAGCTTTCTTGCATCAATAAGCTATCATTTTCCACATGAGTGCATGTAACAAATGAGTCTGAGAGCATTCTGCGCGTAAAAGCAGTGAATTTGAAGAGGGAACTACAAAATTTCATATTCATGGTTATCTGTATATCATCCAAAAGATTTAAAGTATTTCCGTATACCCTTAATTGCATGTAAGGTGTGAGATTGCAACTAAGAAAGCGAACGGTATGAATAATATGCTGCATCATGATGACATAAACAATTTGGGTAATCCTAAACAAATTAAGCATGGCCAAGTAGACACAATCAGTTATTGCAGGTAAGCTATGTTTTGCAGATTAAAAAATAATCTATGCACTGAAGAAATATATAAGATCTAAATTCGCACGTCCAGAATACGAATTTTGCCAAAAGTTAAGAAAGTAGCTTCTTTTTCCTTTTTAAGAGTCATATGGGAATTTATTTCATTTCAAGCACTTGTTTTGTTCTTCATTTTCCCTATGAATACATATCATTTTTATTGTAAGCATTTTGTGAAATGAAACAGCAACCTTCTATTTTTTTTCGTTTCACCAGAACGGAATAAGGCTTATGGAAGTGGATCAAAAATTTTTCTCTTGTCATCCAAATTACTATCAAAGCTTTTTCAAATCAAAACTGACAGATCTGTTTTAAAAACGATGAACGGGAGCATCCTTTAAAATATGTTTGGCGCCTCCTCTGTTGTAAGAATTTAAGCACCGCTAATAATCCGGTAGCAGGATGATGGGCAGTTTCCAATTTCGCTTTTCTGGCCTTTAGCTGTAAGCGTTACTGAAAAAGGCAATCTGTTTTCTCTGTGGCAATTGTCAGTTTAGCTTTTTGCACCTGAGTAAAAGGTTTTCACAGTTTATTTACATTGAAAAATCGTCCCCAAATTTCTTTAACTCATATTCACCCATGGTTTCATAAGAAGTTGAAAGACTTACTTAAAATGGAACCTTAGTCAGCTTTTAAACGCTTGCCGTAATAACGCAGCAACCTACTCTACCATTCGTTTAAAGCTGCATATATCACAGTTCGGCCGTCGAGTCCGTTGATGATCACCATTTGCCTTATAGCGTGTCGACGCTGGGTCGGTGCCTAACACGTAATCCAGCGTATAGTTAAAGAAGATTTAAGCAGCATCTACTGCACTGTATAAAACAAAAAAATGACTCACTGTATTTTAAAATGCGAACCGAATTGTCGAACGGTGGAACATAGTCTAAAAGAAAATATGCCGTGTGAATGTTAAATGGCCTGAAAATATGGGGACAGAGAATGGCAACGTATGTGTTTATTCATGAATTCGAGAACCTGTCATACTGCATTCAGTAAAAACACGTAAAATTACCTATCGACTCTTTCTAAAGGAAGATCGTCGTCGATTAAGGTTAACCATAGAGAAATATAAATTCATCTCAAATGCCAAGAAATCCATAACTGTTCTTTATATTATCGCTGATCTATCGTTGAGTAATTAGCCAGCGGACAAAATGTGGCTTCTATTTAGAGTTCTTAACAGAGTTTCAATATAAAAATAATGCGATTTCATGAGTACTTCAAAGCCACATTCATGTCATTCGCAACAATAACGAGTCTGGTTTGTGACTTGTTCTCCAGTGGTAATGTACCAAAACTCATGAGCCATTCGCGGAAGTCCGCTGACTTAAAAATATTGCCCAAATAATTCTCTAGAAGTAACACCGCAATGACTATCACGTCAGCGCAGCCCTACGAGAGTTTCATATGCTCCGTTTCTTCTGTTGCTAGTCAATCAATCATATACATAATTTAAGCATCATGCCCACAAATCCTCTCAGATATTTTCTTAAAAAGCATAACTTGTTCACGTGGATTTTAGTCGAATATAGTCCCAAGTATTTATTCTTTATATTTCTAATGGACAGAGATCGTCCAATATATTGGAAGTTCATGTCGAGCAATGGAGAGTTTACTAAATAATTTGTCTATTTAAGTACAATGAGAGTCATGACTTTTTAAATAATCAACACCACATATTACACTTCAAATTAACGCTTTCCAAAATCGCAGCGATAGACTTTACAGGTTGACTTGCAGAAAAATACAAAAAATAAATTGTTCTTTTAACAAAATATCAACTTCTCTCAGTAAAAAGTTATGTAAAATTTTTAACCAACACCTTAACAAATACAGTAGTTTAAGCACACATTACAAATAAATTGTTTATTGTAGATATGAATACAAACTTCAGAATTTTAAAAGCTTAGCCTATTTAAATTAATTAAGTTGAAAATCGGAAAAGAATCAGAAAAAATTGTCATTTGGCATTAAAACGACAGCTTTTACGTGTTGTCCGCTCTCCGCTGGAAAAAAGTAATGGAATAGAAATGCTAAATGAAAATTTCATTTGTCATTTGAGGGAATATTTCTTCATCAGATACTCTTACTATGGCCATTTAAATCTGTTTTTATGGCGCAAATTTCATTTTCCAAGAGTCCAGTGTCAAGATTACCATTGAACGAGGAGGGAATTCTAAGAAATCCAGTCATCCAATGAACGCCTTTTAGTGAGATCTAGTCAAGGTGTAAGCTTCCATTAAGGTAGTGGTGCGAGAGTGTTGCATTTTGCTTAAAATAAAACACATCGCCTTCTATAGCCTTTATAATCCTCGGTAAGACAGACTGGCCCTGATTGTTGCAGTATGGTGCTTTTAATTGGCTTGATAAGAAGACAAAATAGTTTTAAATCACGGGTAATTATGACCATAATTTACGCAGTCCAGACTCCAGTAGGTGCAACTGCGGTGATCTGAAAACTACTAAAGTTTCATTTCGTCTCATTACCACTCATTTTCTTTGCTAAAAAGCATGCATCATCAATGTACCTTAAATATTTCTTCGACACGCTCTACTGTCTGTTTCGGATTATAGTCAACGATAACATAGTGTAAGCATGACCTTTTACTTCAAAACGCATCTCTTTATATTCAATTGATGGACCATTTCAAGATCCATATGTCAGGAATCGCTTGTCATATTGATTTTCTCAACGTTTAATGGTATACATTTAGCTAGATAACGGCGAATCGATTGAAACCTTTGCCTTAAGTGAGAACGAGATCAATGTAACGATCTGGTGTTATGATACAGACGCGTATCTTCCGTCGTAACTTCCAGATTTTCATCACTGACGAGTAATTGGCGCATACTCCCTAGAACTGTTGCTTTCTCTGTGCCGCTTAATGTTTTGACGATAGATTTCGGTACTATTTTGAATAATCAGGCGAATAAAGTAGTTCCAGCGATTTAATGGCATTTGCCGTAACTACATGTACATGAACTTCAATCGTTCATTACAATTCGCTTAGCACTTTTTTTTGTGCAGATCTTTGAGGTGTGTGATTTTCCAAAAACGGTCCTCACGCACAATTGGAATAGTGTCATCAACTTCAACCTCAGCTCTATCTCAAACAATGGAAAGTGTCATAGGTTGACCTGTTTCAATCTTCCTCTTCCACTCTCTTCATATTGTATATGATGTCGCATCAGAATTTACTGCTTTGCTTTCAAAGTTTAGTCTGGCTGCTGTTTCTTATTCCGATTTCTTAAAATTGAAAGAAACATACGTATATGTCAGCTATAATAGTCGGTATGCAATATGTGGGACACTATACTATTCCTTTCCAAACGGGATTGTCAAATGAAGATTTGAACTTATCTCTTTGGACTTCAGTAGGGTAGAGATCTGTAAAATAACACATATGAGAAATGGCCACCACAAAATGCACTTTTTTTATCCTTAATTATACATTTTGTCAAAATGCACACAGCACAATAATGCGAACCAGGTAAAACCCCAACAACTGTATGCTGTAAAAATAAGCAATAAAAAATGCTTGTACTGTTGATTTTTTATAATTCGAATAATATTTGGTCCGACTAAAATGTTAAAGGTGTGATTTAATTTTATGTGAATGTTCATACATTTGAGTTACTTATCAAGCATAATTCACTGGAGCCGTTCGGACATTTAAAACAATGGTGACATTTAAATGTTACCTTTAAATGTGGCTAAGATGGTATACAGAACTCCTGCTCTTAAAAATTAAGGAAATTATTTCTCCGATATATATATATATATATATATATATTGTGGCTAGTCTACAGCGTTTGATTGTCTTCGACTCAAAAATTCATTGAAATTTCGGGTCTGACTCTAAAATTTCATGCCGCAGTCACCTAACTCCATATCCTTGCATAAAAATTTCAGCAATTATTTTTTTGATTATTCTTTGGTGTTCGTTTACCAGAAACCGCATAGAGCACACTGGGGACCCACTGAGGAGCCAAACCCCGCGTTACTACATCTCGCAGCAGCATAAACATCGGCGAAACACGCGTCTGATCTTTTAGCTAGTACCTATGTCGGAAGTACGGTATAACGTTTTTGCCATATAAGTTTCATTCTACTTGCAGTAATAATTGTTCATATAATAGGCATTACGTGGCTATTTCACAGTGGTAAATTTTCTTCGACCCAAATTTTCATTTAAATTTTGGATCTAATCGTAAAATGTCATGTCCGTAACAACTGACCCCATGCCCTGCACTTAAAATTTCAGAAATTATTTCCTTATTTATGCTTACCAAAATACCGATCCAGTGAAAGCTCGCACTCAAATGCTTATTTCAACGCATATATCACATTTTCCTTAAATGTGGATTAAGTGAAGTACAGAATATAACATACCCATATTTTGGCTCGATGTAGGATCTGGTTGGTTAGAAACACAAGTCTCTGCTATGTTCGTTGTCTATCTGAAATCGTGCAATCAAACATTATGCAGTTTTCCTACGGCTATTGTTAAAGCACTTGTTTATCAAGGCATTTTACAGACGTTATCTACCATATTCAACTGTTGCAAAGGCCTCTCGTTCAACAGTGCATGAAGTTATATGATAAAATTGTCATGACAATGCTATTTCTGTATCCAGGAAATGTTTTTAACCAACGCTTTCCTTATATTCCGCAAAGCCCTAAAATGTAAACATTGTCAGTGGCATGAACGTTTCTTAGTGTTAACCAAAAAAGGCAAGTCACCTTCCAATAATTTTCACATTTATAAAAATACCCTGTTAAAATTGGGTATTTTTTTATTAAAACAGCTGATTTTTCAAAAATGGTAACAAAACATTGGAAGCTGACCGTATAATTTTTTTAAATTAGTGAGAGAATGTCATAACCGTAGACCATCTCTTTAACACACTTAATGTAATAATGGTTAACGGAAGACCCTACACTGCACAAAGAAATAAAAAAAACTGAGTGTATGAATTTCTACATTAAAATAATAAAATAATTCTCGTGGATATAAAGAGTCTCTCTTGGTGCGAAAACTGACATTTTGAATTACTTGAAAAATGCACTTTATCATGTCATGGTTTCCTGAGGGTGCATAGTGGTTTAAAGGTCCAAAACAGATAGAGTCGGTTAGGCTATCAGCAAAAGGTGAGAACTTACAGCTATAGAACAAGCGACACTTTGAATAATAAGGTTGAAGAATACAAATGCGAGCTTTTCGTTATTACATATTAAAAATCTTTACCTAATTTTGATGCCTCTGACGCAAAAACGTTCAAATTTCCAATTTTATTTTCAGTCAATTTTTGCAATATAGTTCCATAGGCGCAAATGCTATCAGAGAGATATAACTCTTATGTAAATGTAAGCAGTCAAAAGGTATCAAATTAGGCTGAAACATCTGCCCGTTAAATTAGTTGCAAAAAAGAATTTAAAAGCTGATGTCCTAGCCGCTTGACGCTCAAAAGCATACAGTCAGATTACCGTCAGATAAAAAGAGTTTCGTCATTCACATAAATCGTAGGTGCCATTTTTATTAGAAGACGAACCATACAAAAGAATATGACCAGAAAAACATTATACAATATATAATTAGGTATCGCGCAGATGAGGCAAAATAGACAAAAGGATTATCTGCCCTCCTCAAACCTCATAGCATCAGACGCTGGCTCGGACTGCATTAGAACAATTCGCGTAAAAGTATAGACGAATAAAGTTTTGTGGCCTAGGAAAATCGAGACGAGTGATTATAATTCCTTGAATGGCTTTCATCATCCGTTTTATTAAATTTTATTTTACTACCGTTTACTATTTAGGTTGACGATGCCTGTACATAATTTCATCCACCAAGTGTCCCTTAAAGCCTTCGTTATTAATGCAGCAAAGTCAACCAAGGGGGGCATAAACGGAAGGCTTGCAAAGGCATTTTATAAACTCACGCTCTAAAAGTGTTTCGCCGATCCTCTGCCCATCATTGTAGACATGGAACAGAAATACTCTCCAAAGTCCTCTTCTGCGAGGTTAAATACGTGCAATTTAGACACTAGCACCGAAAATGGCTCTTCTGGTCTCGGACGAGTTTCAACTAATATAAGAAAAATCAAATTATGCTTAGTAAATCATAGCTTTAGAAAATAATAGAAATAACTGTGAAGGGGAAATAAAGCATGCCTGAGCATTAACAGAAAACGCTTATATTTAGGGGCACGAAGAAATATCAGCAAAAGATAGAACCTGAAAATTCACCACTTAGACATTCACGTTTTTCTTTAGTATCATTTTTCTTTTAAAACAACTCCATGGGAAGTATGACGTGAGAATGCAGCCAATGGGTGCTTAAAGCTGGACCGTCTGATCAGCCGAAATCATACAGCTGTTGTAGAATATTGACGAAGCACGTGTCTAGGCATTTTGATACTATTTGTGCAACACCATGGCTCATTTTATAACCTAACCCCTCTATGCATTTCATGGCAGCTTGTGTTTTACATAAACATGACAAAACAATCGAAAATGCAGCCATGTTGCATCTCGCATGAAGATAAAGCCGCCCATATATTCGCTTCTGTGTTATTGAGTTGAAATACTAAAGCTCTTGTTTATATTTCCCAGGATCAATATCAGAAATTAAACAGTCACACCACGTGTAACAGAAGCTTCAACTAATAAGTTTAAAAGCATGACACTGTAAAAGATACAAATTTAAAAGCCATGTGTGAATTTGTATTTCCAAAAATACATAGTTTACTGTCTTTATAGTAATATACGGTTGTACATTAATAACATTAACCTAACTTCTACTTCTTATATTATGATTTTCGAGCCAAAGTGGTCTTCTACGCAAACAAGAATTATCATGCATGGTTTTTTTTTAAAAAAGGGGAAACTTCCTATTTTCGTGTTTTGGGTTTATTAGGGAAATGAGTAAGTTTACTCTGCTATCGACCTTAGTTTATCTGAAATCAGATCCAAATCATCAAATTATCAAAATGTAATTGTGCCACTATTCAGTAATGTTAATTCAACTGTCAATAAGCGAATTATATTTATGTTTTATTTGGCCGTAATACATGACCTATTACTAACACTTTACCTGTCAATAAAGGTGTCTGTGGAAGTGAAATTGTGCACTATAACAGCCAAAACACACAGTTTTAATTTTTTTGGTTGTATTTAGTTCAGGATCTTAAGAAGTAAGCATAATTTCTGAATAACTATGATTTGATTTTATCTGATTTAAGAAGGATTTTTGGATTGATCTGAGCGTTAAGACTAAGTTCTTCCGTACTCAGAGTCAGTTAAAGTCATTTGGCATATTAGTAGTGACGGTAACCATGTTGCAGCATTAAAGGAATTCCATCGCATTAAATGATTTCAAATCAAAATGACGTGCTTAATTTTTTTACTTTTGATTTTTTTATTATTGTTTTATATATAAACTTTCTATTAGACCTAACTGCGTCTTGTATTCTTTAAATGAAACCTTTCGACATACCTATAAGATTTAGCGGCAGACACGTCTAGGGTTATATGCATAATACATTTAACAACTCCCTGAAACAAGATATCTGATAGCATGCTGATTGGTAGATCCTTGATAGAGGAATTATTCTTGTGAACATGCCCTAGAATGCAGCGGTCCGTAAAAATGTGTATTTCGACTTCAATTAGGAAGGATGTGTTAAAAGACAGCTTTTGCCACCATGCAAAAAACCGCAATCGACCATACTAAGCTGATTTTGACGGTTGATCCATTGCTTAATCTGAGCTCACTTACTCTTTCGTATTATTTCTGAAGTAATCAAATGAGAATTTAATAAAAGTGAATATAATAATTTAAACTTATTAGCCAGCGTTTTCTAATGTATTCCCAGCGTGTTAAAACATGAATTACTATGTTATTGCCATTAATCCCAAGGGCAAATTTATAAGTCATTGATGGCAACTGCAGTTACACCAGCTTGCTACCTTATGTTGATATTGAACAGCTATTTACCCGCTGGAAAAGCTCCGCGCCAGAAATTTGCGTCGAAACTCTCTTCTCAGTGCATGCAGTATTGGCAAGAGTTCACTTAGATCACGAGTTGTGAAGACTCAAAACGTGGTCTATAATCAAACATGGACCGGGTGCAGAAAACGCTGCTCACAATCAAAACAAACGATTTACTCAGTTGTTATGCTAAATATCATTAATCGTACGCTTGAAAATTAACTCGAGTACCTTTGTCAGCTTTCAGTATGGACATATATATATTTCCCTCTCTACCTGTGAAGGTAATTTAGTCCATTTGTCGACTTTCTTTCACAAAATCTTGCTATATTGTCTTGCAAGCATCTTATTTACTTATGTGGCAATTTTAACCGTGTAACTCTAGGCATTTTTATACTTTTAGGGCTTTACGATATTTGTTTCTTCAATACTCGCGTTGATGCTACTCTTGATCACATTTTCAAACATTTTCAAACTCCAGTTTTTTTGCTAAAGAAAGAGCTCAGTTGTCAGGTTCCGATCATTCTGTGTTATTTATTCTGCTTCTACACGTGCATTGTTAACGAAACCTAAGAGGAAAATTACGATTTGTAACACGTCCCCACAGAACACTTGCTTGCATTAGATTTGCATATATTACACTATCCCCGCTTTACTCAGACAATCTAACGTCGAATCGTGCTTCAGCTACCGAAAAACATTTTCAAGGAAATTTTTAATATTTGCTGTACTCTTAAAACCACTGTGGTTAGACCAAGACAGATTTGTTTCTAACTATCTAACAGTTTTAGACGCATAAAAAACCTTTCTTCAAAATAGACTCACGCAAAAGTCTTAACGACGTAACTGTCCTAATAAAAAAGGAAGATTTCCAGACTGTTTGTTATTCAGTTTTTGCCTAGTTTTCTACGTTTTCATTTCCCAGTTCCTCTGCTGAACTTTGAGGAAATCATCAGCATCTCACTGGCCAACGCAGCAAAATGGCAGACGTCATTTTTGTTTGAGACTTTTTTAAATGAGCATTTTATCCATGCTCCATTTGGCTCAAATGAACCCTCATACAACTTTGTGTGTCTATCAAGTGTCTTTTCTTTTCTGTCAGTGGGAAACATGGAGAAGTACCTTTAACATTTTCGTGGTTCAACCGCTACTTTGGCGAATTTTGTCTCACCATTTACCCTCAAATCTTACTGCTATCAGACAAACGCTGTTTGGTTCACCTTATAAAATTTTCCTTTTGTGGAGTCTAAAATTACTGTCGTTTGGCGTTCAGTAAGAATTACTCACACACACCTCAAATCGACTAATTATGGTAAAAATTATTTTAAATCAATCACCTGCTCTCAAGCTCTACAGGAACTAGCTGAACATGTTGTCTTAGATATAATTGCACCATTCTCCTCAAAATTTGTTTACCCCTTGCAATTTTCTTTTGTGGTCCATTCTGCTCTAAGAGATTTAAATAAGTGTTTTCATGCGTATGTATGCGCATTTCTGGCTACTCCTCCGGTATCAGTACGATCCCACGCCTTTTCCTCCTTAACAGAACATCCATGTGTAGCTGTTTCTTAGCTCGAAGACTATTGTATTACCCTTCTCACTTCGTACAATGCGACAAGCGGAAATATATGGTCCTTCCTAATAGCCTTGGAGTTCTTCAAGGTGCCATCTTTTCCCCTCACCTCTCCTTCCTTCACATTGATGACTAGAGATCGGCAAACCACTGCTTGTAAGTTCAATATGCTGATTATATGGTTGTTGGTTATCCTCTTTAAACTCAGACACAACTTGAATTTCTGGAGGATGTCTTTGACTACGTCCAAGCATTGTCTTTGAAAAACGATATTCTTCTGAACAATCAAAAAACAGTCCACATTGTTTTCTGACGCCGACACTCTCCTAGTCCTGAATCCTTACCTTTCTGTCCAATGATATATCCTCTTTCCGGCACCTTGACGAATTTTTCTCCCTTGAGATTGATACTGTTTTCAGTAAAATTTGTAAAATTATGTATTACCTACGTTGTTTAGTTTCTAGTCACATATCAAAATCCATTTTCTTCCGATGTATAGATGCTCCTATTTTCCACCTTAATCTCTATTTTTTTCCTAGGATTTTTCAAGCTTTGCTTAAAAAGGATTTATTGATTTTAAAACGTATACTCAGAATGTTCTCTTTTACTGTTGGTGTTTTTGATGCTGTTTTAGTTGAAACTATAATACATCGACACTGCACAGTGATCAAGCAATTGTTTTATCAAATTCTTGCTTATGTTCACCATCGCCTTCCGTCTGACCTAATTACCACTAAGTTTTATGAGCCGAGAATTCCAAACTATCGCTTGTTGTAAATCGGTATATCAGAATTCTTTATTGCCATTTCAAGCATACTGACTTACATGTAAATAAACAGAAATACAGAAACTGTGATTGGAACTGTCACCCAAATTGATTTCCATTTTTAACCTTTTGCTTCTATTGTATTCTTAATGTATCTTACGACCTCAGTAGATAATGCCATGTTTTACTGAAAATGTTGAATGTACTTTCAGAATAAAGCGTATTTCTTTCCTTTCTCTGTATAAAAAACCCACCATAACGGGTGTGGAAGACTACCAAACATTAATAACGCCTACGCAGGACATGGTCAACAGGTAACTGCTTACCCACAGTATCGGTAGCCTCAAAAACCTAAAAATAGGCTGAATAATTATGAGCCTCATGTGTTCTATTCATATGTCAAATATTATGCGCCATCTACGCGCGCAGACGATTTAAGTTAAAGTTTAAAAAATTTCCCTTCAGTTTACTTTCGTCATTGCTGAGATTGATATTCCGGTGTTGGTTTTGAGCATCTAACCAAAAGGTTAACACCTTATAATGTTCTGCTTTTGCACTTTTTCACAATACCCAGTTGAACTGGATGCTAAGGTAATAGACTACTAGAATATTTACCTCTGAAAAATATATCTTTGAAAACACCTTCGTCATTAATGAGTGTTTTTGTGGCCCAGACCGGTGGAACCTAAACTATGACAAATGTCCGGGAAAGTTTTCAAATAAGGCTCTTACACTAAGACAGTAAAATGTGTTTTGAAGTTTTATTCAAAACTGACACAATAAACAAATTAATTATATACATTTTTACGCTAATATTTTGAATCTGCTAAAAGACAATTAAAATTGAACGCATCCTTTATAAAACTGTATCATTATCTAAGAGTTTAAAATAGGAAATTAAGGTGCGCTCAATGGCAGGATACGGTCAATAATCGACTTACTTAAGCAGTATTTTTCCTTCTTGTCTGTCAAAATGCTACAGGTAGAAGCGTTGATCCGCTGCCTGTTCACACCGAAACTCCAAACTATATTGCCTAATGGGTTGCGTTTGCTGTACACTGTAGAACAGTATCTCGGGTAAATGACTGCTTGATCAGTGGATTCAACATTTCGATCTCAGGCGGAACTTAAGGAAAGAAAATAGAGACAAACTCCTTCATTTTCGCATGTTAATATTTTGATCAGAATGAGAAAACAAAATCGAATTTTCTTAACAAATCAAAAAATTAACGGAATTAAGGAATTCTGCCCTCTAACTTAAAAAACCCAAAAGGTCAACACCTGATGATACAAATACGTGCAGCGTTTAAGACAATTCGACCCAAAATGTTATGAAATTGTATATTATGTTGGCTAAGAGTTAATCAGAAAATCGAGATATTCGCTATATGCGTATTCCCAGAAAAAAAATAGGTTGAGCCCATATGCAATATTTCACCTATTTGAGGAGTTTAAAAAAATTTGAAATTCATGAGCAACATTCTTCTTCTTCAAACATGAAACCCTAAATTACTTATAAGTTAAATAACTGCCTAAATCATGAGTATATTATTATCTTTTGGAACGTTTTGCCAGTTCGTTGGAGGTAAGCTGCCATACGTTCTCTGGACTACAAAGGTAATTATCCAGTATTTTGCAAGATAAATATAAAAAGAAACAATAAATCATGTATGAGGTGCTGCTTCAATTAAAAGGCAAAATATATGAAAACGTCATCATAATATTGTATAGGTACAGCAATATGACTGGCGGGAACTCGTTCACAGTTTGAAGGAAAACTAACACCATGACGGTTTATTATTGCTTGAAAATACGAATTTCTAAATGATAATGGAGGGTTCAAGTAGCTTAATATATTTTTCATTTTCAAAACCACACTCAAATAAAGATTTAAAAAGTTTCGCTTAGTTATAAAGACCAATGAGTAAAAAGGTATAACCAAACTCCCTTTTTAAATTTCTGCCTTAACAATTAATAACACTAAGTTCCTCCTCCTTCGAAGTCATTGGTTAGCGTAGCCGGCATACATCGATTCCAATTTTCTAATATGTTTTTATAATTTATTTCTTATTATCATTAAACGTTTGAGCGTAAATTACTACTATGCCTACTGACATAAGCGAAGTGTTGCCAATCTATTGTTATCCTGCTTAACGCATTGTATTTTGATCGCCTATCAAAACGCCCTTGATCATCGATTCTTAATACTCACATCAGGATATGTTAAATTTTTTTATAACAATAGTTGCATTTTCGTTGCAAGAAAACTTCTCAATATTTCATGTGAAGGTAAACCATAAAAATGTTTTTTATTGATCGCATATAATTTCAAAACGACATTTTACAGAATATTTATATTTTTTAAAGAATAAACTTCATCTTCTCTGGAGGATACCTTCAAAATTTTAAATCTAAAAATAGGCTAAAGGTGAATCAGATTTCACAGCAACTGTGCTGTTTTTATGCTAAGCATGCAATCACTTACAAATCTGTCCCAGAATTCATTCACATTCTGCTGTTGACGTTCAACATTAAACTAAACTTCTTCAGTTTGCAATATAATGCCTTTAGCATAATCTTCGGCTGCATGAAAGAAAACATACGTTCATTTCCAACCTTTAAGTCGTTTACACTAGATCTTTAGTTCCAAGTGAACAACTAGTCAAAGTTGTAAGAATGCTGCCTTACGGGGATATATAAAATTGTTAACCTTTTCTGTATTCTAGAAGGTATGTAAACATTCGATAAAAATAACAGCTCATATTTGTTGTACGGAGTCACTGTAACATCCGGGAATACAAGCAAAAGTGTCCTTTAATCTGTTTTGATGGCGGTTAACTGTTTGACTGATATTAGTCAGCCATAGGAGGAAAATAATTTGCATCATCAAGTTTTCTTCTGAGTAAAATACCAAATAAATAAATAATAAATACTACCAACAAAAACACACAGGAACCATGCTTATTATTTAATTTTCAATCTCAGTAACGCACACTGCTGCGATCCCAAGTGGTAAGCTTTTCCGTTAAGGTGCATTGAAAAAGAAGTCATATCACTGCTTTACTACAAATTCACATAAAATATGTAATAACGTACATCTTACATCCAGTACCATTTCTCTAACTGCTCGCGGCTCTACTCCATTTTACTGCTTGACATGCCAGAAGGCCACTGAGTTTTCTGTCCAGATGAGAGACCTGCAGGTACCCATTCATCTCGATAAAGGCTAGAAACACAGTCGATTTCAAAACTCTTATCAGATATCAAAGTATAAGCAACGGTATTGAGTAAAGCTCAGAGCAGAGGACAAAGAATGTGCAGCAAAAACCTCTTCTGGAAAGTCTGCATTGAGAGTGGATATGTATTTTTCGTTTCGAAAAAGCCAAAGAAAATCGTTTCGGCAAACCTATCTCAAAGAAAAAGCATACAAAAATCAGTGAAAAACTAAGAAGCAGCAATTAATTTAACATGAAAAATATGTCTTGGTGGAAGCAAATTCATTTACACATCATGGTTATGCATAGAGAAACTCCTAATTAGCTTACATCTAAATCACTATTCGATATCACTAAGCCACAGCAATAAAAGCTTACAAATAGGTTGTAATTACGGCCTTTTTGAATTTTTTAAAGAACCAAACTTCCGTAAGGAAAGATGAAGCCAGAAATGCCTCCATCTTGCCTTTGAAGCTTCTTCTGCCGATTTCAGAGTATTTCTTGTTTTCCGGCCTCCAAATAACAAAAATAATTTGTCATCACAGTTAACAGAAGTCGTATTGTTATGGAAGCACTTCATTAAAACCCCGGTACTTTTTAAGGTAGATGATATCCAGCCGTCCCCTTTGGCAGGGACTGACTGCCGTAGAGCCATACGATTCACAAGCAGTCTGCATCACAATGCGGTCGCCAACGTTGGTGATGTCCCGATCACCACCGCAGAGTGGTCATTTAAACACCCATGAGAGGAGATTCTCACCCGAGGATCAGAGCGAATACATTGTAGCATACGGTTTTCCCTACGATAGTCAGAAGAAGCGCTAAAATGCCCATCTGTGTCTATGTCGTTCCCAGTAGGGGATCTTTAGTTGCTAGGCAAAATAGGTCCCAAAACTGCAGGGCTCTTGCAATTGCATTTGGATCTAAGGTAGGTCAGTCAAAACTGAAAAACACGACTGAAAGCTGCTTTTGAACCATTCACGTTTCCTTTATCTAGGCATAGCCGAATATTGTGCAGTCAGGTAACAGGCGAGACACAACTGCTACGCCAGTAGCACCCTCGAGCCGATGTTTCATCGCTGTCTTTCCATTTCACAGTCATCACCAAATGTGCTCCAACACTTTCTTACAGGAGAATGCGCACAGACTGGCATCTTGGCCCTCCAAAACCCAGCAACGTCCGAGGTTGGATCACACAAACCTGTACCTGCCTACAAGGCTACAAAACGGTTAAGCAACTAATAACAGACGTTCATTAACAAATGTGGGCGGGGTTAAGAAACTAACAGTTTATATTTACTCGTCTCGTCTTTAAACGTGAGTTCGCTTTAAATGTCTTCTGTTTAACACTACCACTTACTCAGGTCTAGGAAGAAAAATAAGGAGTTTTCGGAGCGCGCTGTTTGTAAACACAAGACCAAATAACAGTATATACATAAATATCGCAATAAACAACTGCCTCTAACTGATGGATGTTTTTTTCCTTGCGAGGCTTACTTAGGTGGAGCTGCTCTAGCACACGTCGTGCAGGAAACATGGCTCTGCCAATAAACGGCAGCAGATTTCGGTTGAAGGGTTGAATTAACCAGGTCACAGTTGGTCGCGGGTTGCCCTCCGCTACACAAGAGAGCTGCAGTGTATCACCTTCTACCAGCTTTAGAGTTGAAGCTGGTGCTTTAACTATTTTTGGTGGAACTGAAATAACAAGATAGAAAACATTGTTCTGTAGTGCAAGAAATTGTTTTTATGGGTAAAGTTGTTTAAGGTAGTGACAAAATGCATATCTGACCTTTATAAATGCATGTTGCAAGTTTAAAGCAACGTTTCTGAATTGTTCGAAAAGTTAAAATTATTACGTGGTACAAAAGAGCTGAGGTTTCACTGGGGAAAACCTTTATGTAAAACTATGCTAGCATGCAAGCTACGAATACGTTACGCAAGTAACCATTGCTGTTTAAATGCTTTAATTTCCAGTATCAAAGTACTTTATGTTTGAATGTGACACATAATGAAGCATTTCTGGTGGTATGGCAATAACTGAGAAGGAAAATGCAGTTCACAAAAGGTGTTTTTAAGTTTTCTTGCCTCATTGGAAATGTCAGGCAATTTGTACAGGCAAAATGAAAATCTTAAAAACTTCTAGCAAAGGAAAGTAATAAAACTTCCACTTTATTTCTTCTAAGACTAAAATGAAAAGTCTAATGAATAAATGAGGCAACACATTTTTAAGGTTAAAACGCACACGCCTACGTTATTTTCAAGTCAGGTGACACAAATATCAATTCTACACATCAAGCTATAAATAAATGGATGTGCATAATAAATATGCAAGCGATGTCCTTAACATAAAGAAAAAGTAAATCACATTAACCAAAGGAATAGCACTTGCACTAAAAAGAAATTTCTTCGGCCGATATTGCGTATTCGACTCCAAGCCCATCTTCAGAAAAAACAGCAAGTAAGGATAGCAGAAGCACGCCATGCAGTATTTATATGGTTCAGCTGTTACAACCATACACCTAATAAAGCCAGCAGCCTCCAACTTAATCGCCAGGGGTCAGAAATAGCGAGATCATATTTTGGTTGTCTCCATTCACCTCGTTAATAACCGGCATTAATAAATGGTGTTGGTGGATACTGCTCGTTAATTTGACTGTTCGTTGTTCATATGGGAAGCTGCGTTCCCTAGCATCCTCTGGTAAAAATAACTACCCCACCAGAACAGTCTCATCAGTAACATGGAGGAGAGAAACCACTGTGTTTCATTATAGATAGTAGGTTGAAAACCAGTAGCACGCGCACTTATAACCTTAAATGGATATTATCTCGCACAGGAAATCCGGCCTCGATAAAAGTGGAAATGCGGCCAGATTTTTCCCAAGGGATCGCGTCCTGAGAATTTGCATTATCGCCCCATTTTCTCCGAGGCCAACGACCAAATCATCACCGAGTCAGATGCTTGCGCCTGTAGTGAATGCGAAATCTGCCGGTTTTACTAGAGAGGACGTAGTTTTATGGCAATGGCATCCCAATAAAAGCAGCAGTTCTTTTGATTTGCGTTACTTGTGTTTGATTTTGTCTGTTGTAACGTGCTCGAAAGTTGAGCCAAAACAGTACGTGAATATGAATCGCGTTTCAGCCATCGAATTCCTTCCTGAATCCCTTTGTAAATTCTAAAAATTATCTATCGGCTTTTATTCAAAAACTATTTCGGGCAATGCGTTGGTGGGTAGTAGGTCATGTCCTCCGAGTGAAACACCGAGGAGACCAGTTGAGAACCAACCAGAAAGTGTCAATAGAAGTTCCAATGTTTTAAATCGTAATCTGTTTACACCCACTGTTGGTATTCGACTAGTGCACTGAAAAAATGAGAATAACTTTACAGCTGTGTTGAGATCAGCACCACAAACGGAACCGAATAACATCGATGCCGCTGCACATAATAAAGAACAGACAACTTCTCCTCAGGTGCTAAAGTTGTTCGCATAAAATTTCACAACATTTACTTAAAGACAGTTATTAAATTAACTGCAATCCCTTGTCAAACGTATCCGTTTTCCAACACAAGGCCAAACAGGTCAGACACAAAATTTTAGATTATAAACCTTTAGTGCTAGATGCAATTCACAGTATCTCTAACGGCAGTGGCCACCAAGGACCCCATTGCTACTTTTTTTGAATTTCTGCGGACAGTTCCTTACAATAAGCTCACTGACAATCGGATACATCGTGGAAGCGCATTACCAACTATGTCGACATTATGAAGTGCTATTCAGTAACACCAACAGTGGTTCCAGGCCCATCCTTAGGAAGAAAGTCTAGTAGGTTTAAAGAGGTTGCTTTAATTTTAGCTTATGTGTAAGTTACGAAAAGTCAGGCAAACGTAGATTTGAAGTCCAATTTACGACATGCCATCAGAAGCAGGAGTTCTACTCTCTTTAGCCAACCGACGTTAGTAGTCTGGTCATTATAGTTTCCTGAAGAGTTAAAAAGCCGAATTTTCTTTGCAGTCAAAAATTGGCATATACAAATCATGCAATCATTAAGATGAATAGTAATTTATGGAACAGCTTAAGGCAATTGCATGCAAAATGACACCAAACGGCTTCCAAGATAGCTCTACTTTCATCACATCCACGAAAAATGCATCTCTTAAGTTAACACGAGGTGCTTCCTAGCTGTCTCGTCTTTCTTCGCTGGCAATCATCCATTATGCTTTTAAAGGACAGTTCATATTATTTTCCCATTGGCATATTTAATTAAATTAAAAACAGGTGGGATTACCATGCAAACTGAATGTTCAGATCAGACGTTATCGTCAATTTTACTGTCAGATTAACGGCGTTATGACAAACTCCCACCTTAAACCCCTACCACTGAGCGCTTTCATGCAGAAACTGCATAAAAATAATTCTCTTTTGTTTAAAGAGGACATCGATTCTTACACTCTGCATGATGAGAACATGTTAGTTGTTAGGAGCCTTGGGAGGGCATCCTCTAATATAAATCAAATCAATTTAATTCAACGGTAAAGCTTGTCCTGGCAGAAGAGAATATGTTGTAGTTTCTATTTCTGCTCATCGTATTTAGTGATACTCTCTAGTGAAGCAGTTCATGAAAAATTATATTTCACAAAAAAATTAAGACAAAGAAATACAAAACTTGCTGCATTAAAAATGGCTCAGTTCACTTTTAAGCCAGTCTTGCTTAGTAAATATGCTCTGTTGATACCTTAGTGGAAAAAAGTCCCTTCCTGTAAACTATTGTGTGCGAAAGTAGCCGAAATCTATAAGGAAGGAGATATTTACTCATTGCTATTTCCAAATTCTCGGTCCTCTGACCGTCTAGCCTGCTATTGCGTGCATATTTATTATTTTTCTTAAACATTTCACTCATTTCTTGAAGGCAAGGGAATGCAATCCTCTTAGAATTTACCCTTGTTTATTTACTTAACCTTCCCCTGTGGAGCAGGTCAAATTGCTCGTTTGGCTCGGCGACTACCCAAACCAACGTGTTCTTCACATCCGGATTAGGTACATCAGGGCATCGGGAAGTTCGGCACTTACGGCTAACCTGCCTTACACAGAACCCTCGCTGGTTGTCAGTAAATCAGTTGCAGTCATTCACAAGTTACCGTCGAGACATTCGAACTTCCTACATCAGCAGATAATATTGATAGCAGAGGAAGCAAACATAATTTTTAACCAACCCTAAAGTGTGCTGACCGAAGGCACTCAGTCAAGCCCTCCAGTTTCTTCTAAACCATGCTGAGTCCCACATATCCCTACTGGTATTACATAACGCCAACTTACAGCTAAAATACACCGCCTACACTCATTTCTGCCCCTGGAATCGGAATCTTTCCTGCCTGTTATCTGACAGTTCCAGACTCTCTAAGACAACTGCCCCTCATTAAACCTACAACTGGTTGTTTTGATCTATTTTGTTCTTTTCGCTATGCTGCGTTGAGGTATATTACCGTGCAGGTGTGAAGAGGATAAATAGACATTTTCTGAAAGGCGGACTTCTATCCGAAATAAACAATCTAGAGTGAAGCCCCAACTTACATTCTCCTGCACAGGCGCTGTAAATTAATCCTCAGTCTACCAGTACTGTCACCAGTTTACTCTACCCTGGAGCTCCTGCACGAATATGTTTCATACTTCCTAGTTAATCGGCGTTACCCGAATTTCTCCACTGAAGTTAGAACATTTTTATTCTGAGTGATTTGTTTGAATATTAAAGAATTGCCTGTAGCTATAGTGAACTTATATCTGCTACAGGAGGTTACCGACGATTTAATAAGCCTTACTCTAACTGAAGAAATAGTTAAGCTGCAAAACCTATGTGTTAGATCAAACGCATATAATCCTTGTTATGATATCTTCGGTAAGAGAGGATGAAGCCTAAACTTCTAGTATGACAAGTGTATTTGAAAGCGCCTCTCCGGAGAAACAAAAGATAGTTCCCTGAGAGACTATTAAGTAGAAAGCATTTTTAGCACTGCTTTGCGTTATGTTTCATTTCTACACACCAGTAAATTGTTCAATGGAGTGCACTTAGTTGCCTCTGGAATGTACAGCATACAGAACAGGCGAAAAGCCGCTAATTAGGTGTATTTTCTGACGAGGGATGCGGCGTTCCTTCAACAAATGCCACTCAAATGCCCCAAAATGGGCATCACGTTTGCGTTGGAAGGGCTAGTACTCGGTTGAACCAAAGAATATATGGATAATTTGTGCTGTAAGCGCAGCTCAGGCCAATCTGCGAACTACAGATATTGTTAAAAATAAACGCTCTGCTTTTTGTACATTCGCATGGTTATCCTAGCGGCTTCTTCCAAATTTGAAGGCTGACCACCAAATCGCGATAATGTCAACTTGTAGACACCTAATGATGCAGACAGAGAGCAATACTGTTCAGAAAGGCAACATATGGCGGGCAGTTTGTCCGCTGATAAAGTTGCTCCCTCGCTATCTACCTCCTGGGTGGACTGCTAGAGCCTGGAGTATTCCAAAGACGTGATAACGCCTAACTCGTTTTATGAGGCATTTAGTAGGCACAGCATAAAGTTATTAAGCATCGGGACATCAATGTTCTGCACCCCTACTCTTTCTATCAACACTTTTCATTAATAGCAAAATAAAACACGACAGACTTAGCAACCAAAGTAGATGATTAGTCGTTGAATGTACCGAAATAACCCATTCATCTTTTCTTTATAAAGGAACAAAGACAACCAACATAGACAAAGCAATTAAGACAAAAAGATGTTTTGAAGACAGAGAACTGACTTGGTGGTTTTCATTTTAAGAAACACTTTAACCAGCGAAAGGTAATTTGAAGTGTTGAATAGCAATCCTCCAAAAACAGGCTTCTACTTTTACACTTGAAATCGAATTTACGATTA
This sequence comes from Schistocephalus solidus, assembly GCA_017591395.1. Taxonomy (NCBI): domain Eukaryota; kingdom Metazoa; phylum Platyhelminthes; class Cestoda; order Diphyllobothriidea; family Diphyllobothriidae; genus Schistocephalus; species Schistocephalus solidus. The sequence continues at coordinate 49,492 of WEDG01003239.1, read as the reverse complement.
TTGATCAATTTAAAATGCAAATTAGGTCTCTGACGTCAAGGATAATAGGTGGTGCTTCAAGAGACGCAAAATGGCTAGTTTCCGGATCGATTTGAAAAGAAGGAGACTCAAATAACATCTTTTCCATACGATCGGATTTCAATCTCCTACGAATAGGTGCATCAACGAAATTCATAAATAACACCACCGGAAATGTAGTCGATGGAAGATTTTGTTTTTTCATCTAGAGTGTGAAGTCTATATTTTTGTCAAAAATTCACTGCAAACAACAGTTTTTGCGCCTTCTTCTTATCTTTAACCCTTGAAATGTGTTGCAACGTTGGAAAATATCAAAATTTGATTTCAAAATTTATAAGCATTAATATTTATAGTTCCCCTGCCTAGTGCAGTCTAAGTGGTGTATATGGATCATCATTTGTGAACTCGGCATCAATGCGGATCATTTTGATTTTTCAGGCTTTCTTGCATGAGATAAGTTCTGAATCTCTCAGTTTGTCCTAATTGCTAAACAGTTTTTATTACGAAATATGGAAAACAAAAGCAGCAGTACACTTTAAAGTATATTTTTCAGCTGAATTAGAGTGTAAACAGTTTCTGACGACGTTTCCTACTCTAGCTGTATTTATTTAACATACCAAGTACGTTCAGTTCAATTTCCTTTGAGTGCGTTTTTCCATTGACTACCACTGTGCAGCGATAGGATCCACTATCCGAAGGCACTACAGGGTTGATCAGAAGAATGAATGCCCGTCGTTTTAAAATGGTCTAAAACAAATCAAAAGCAATGAGCAGTCGACTCTGTCCAAAAACATTCTATTTCAAACCAGAGGTCATCGGTATTTTCAAAAGAAGGGGAGTGCTAGCATATTGGAAGAACAGGTCATTCTCCGCCCATCCTCAGCCAGAGGAAAGTAAGAGAAAAAGCTTGCAGCCTTTTGAAGTTTTGTCGCGCATTGATCACGTATGCCCTCGGGTGTTAGCTGAGATGCTATATTTTGATAGAAAACCGTAAATTTTGCATGCATGCTTAGCAATCTTTATGCTTGTCTGGGAGATGCTTTTCAAAATCCAGATCTTTATTAGCGTCTTTTAATTGCAAGTCAGAGCCTAATTCATCGTCTTTTCCATGTATGCGCCCCAGAGCGGTCTTTTTTGCCTTCAAATTGCACGTTTGCGTTCGGCTATTTATGATCTGATAAAACATATGTTTGGGCCTCTAGTTTCATAGGGAGGGTTTAGAGTCACTGTTGGACTGAATTCTGAGTTATTGTGTGCAAGCTCATTTATTATGCTCCTAAGGTTAATTGAGGGCCCTTAAAGGTATATAATCAGGTGAAACTAGTTTCACTCTGCGGAGACAGTTTTTACTATACCTCATTTTTAGCTCTCTCGAAATCCTGCTCCGGTATAGTTTTATTACTTGGTTGGGACGTTCTTATTCCGTTGCCTTGCTAAGGGGCCATACAAACCATCCCTACCTATACAAGAAACACGGGGAAGGTCACAGGGACGTTGATGGATCACCCGAGTTCTAACATGTTTCTTGAATTGGTCCTATAAGAATTGGAAATATTAAATTCAACTAATAAAATTGGCCTCTTAGCACTGATAGGTGCTCAGTATTCTTTAGGATATATAACAAGAGTAATATCCGACTTTCGCACACCATAAAACGGTTACTGTCGAAAATTCACCCAAAAACTGAATGATAAATCAAAATCACATCATTAACGTTCTCATTGTGTACCAGCCTAGTCGGGAATTCTACATCTTATTGCACTAATAGGTTGGTAATATAAGCGAAACTCTCAATTATTACAGCCATCGTTGAGTGGCGTTTAAACAAAAACAATTTTTTTCCACACTATCTATAAAAAGGGACGTACGTGTCGCGATAATACACAGGAACTGTACAAAACTTTTAGCATATATTATGAAATCTCACAAGGATCGAATACGCATGAACTATTATCTGACATTGCCGACATACACGATCACAGAGAAATATATATTTGGACTAATGTCGTTCTAGAAATTTACAGCACAAGTAGAACATTTAACATCGGGAAAACCGTGCATTGCTGCAGAGCTATCTATGAATATCGCCTAATGGCACCAAGGTGGCATTTGGAACAGCAAGGCGAACGAATTATTCGATTGTCGCAATTTACCAACTCAGTCCAGTTAATCAGTATTCCTGCACAATTGTCCCTACGGGTATACAAACCAGATCGCATGATAAGCCGGCCGTCAAAATATGCCTCCAAAAACAGTGAGTTTCATGCAAAGAACTTGCTGATAACCTCGAGAAAGAAAAGGAATTCGAGTTCTGGGACGCAAGGCTAATGCTGTGAGGTGGCAAAAACAGCAGATTGAATGCTGCTGCAAGGCAGAACCACGATAAAATACAAAAGGGACCAATTACATTTTCAGCCTGCATACGACCAAATATCACCTCTTTGACCCTAAGCGCAGATGCAAGCAGTCGAAACATACGTGAAATTGCAGGAAGGTAGATATTGGGCCTCAGTGTCGAGGTTGATTTCGTGTGTAATTAGTACAAATTGAATGCTTGCTTACTTTATCAGCTACGGTTATATCTAACTGGAACTGAGGTTTCTGCCTTTATCATTATTCCAGATAAATATTTTTATTTGAGTCTCAAAACGGGGCTTATTCGTTATGTGTACTATATTCGCTAAAGTTCATATTGGTGGCAAAAAGTAAGAAATCGCCAGTTATTCCGGTCTCCGTTTCTAAAAAAACTCACTCCTCTTAATTATTTTCTATGGCCACGTTCGGGATGGGGCCATCCAGCTCTGTCCAGCGTGCAAAACTCTGGGCAAGCTCACTCAAAATACTCTTCTATCAGCATGAATAACGCCGAGTGCAAGCAACAGATTGCAAAACTGTAGTTAGGTTGTACGGCGGTCGACTTAAATTTACGTAGATGACACTAGCTTAAATTCAAATCAGACTGTACTATGTTTGGCGTAAGGCGGCATACAGACTAGAAAAAGCGGTTTTAATCTCTTAATCTTCATATCGATTTAGATAAAAATTCTCCGCAAAAATCTAATTGTAGTATTTGACCAACTTTTGTAAACCCTGCAGCCAACAATTAGTCCGGCAGAACAGCCTGGTAAGGTTCGATAATGCCATCCAAATCAGTATCCCAAACTGACGTTCAAAATATTTGAAAGCCTAACATGAGGCCGTTAATTCATACCTTTTGAGTTATGGCCGATAGAAATTGGTGATCGCTAAGCTGGCCTGATATTGAACAGGCATTGATTTCTTCTTTTGTTTGGGAAGTTCCAGGTGAATGGTCCTTGCATAAGAACGAGCATAATTTACTGTTTTTGGCTGAGCAGACGACACGAGGAGAAGGGTTTTTAATTTACCTCTGATTAAGTTGCGCATCTAACCAAGGCTTAATACCGTAACACGAAGAGAGGACATTTTCACATGCCTGGGTACACAACATAGCATAGACTAATTTGTCAGCATATCGTATGAGGTCCTTAGAGCAAAGTGAAGACGAGATAATTTCCTCCAGGTCTCTGTGCTTTTGATCGGTTTCCTGCACTCTAAGAGAGTCCAATAGAGTTTAAACGCTTGGTTTGTGGAAGCTTAGCCAGTCATCATAAATTCGCGCTATATCTTGCTTGCGTGCTTGGGATAGAATGCGACGCAGACTGAATTACGTTAAAGTATCTCGCAGTTTGGGTCTCCTGGTTAAGCTTCAACTCACACCCTTCAAAGAAGCAGTCAACGCTTGCGCTCACCCGTGACTACGTAGTTCCCAGCCGACCATGCAATCATCCTTATGTTATTAAGAATCGAACTCCAGGGGTTTTTGATTGAGGACAAAAATGGGCCAGTTTGTCAGTTCTGTAAAAGATCTAACTCCTGGAAAATATTTGGACATTCAAAATCACTTAATATATAGGTTGCGAGGATTGGCGTCCGACTTAACAAAGGAGTATTTTAGGCCCATGCAGCTAATGACACAGGTTTTCAAAATCACACTTCCGATAAACAGACCCAGGCGCTATAGTTATTAATACCCATTAGCATCAACCAGTCTGTGAAGTATGTGATGGTTACCTAAAGAGCTGACAGACTGGTGATTTAGGAATTCCTTTGGCAAATGTTGCAGCTACCCCAGGCAAAAACCGTCTACCTTTACTATACGGAAAATGACGTTGATGGATATGCAGTGATCAAAGTCGAATTCACACATCACGAGGAACTATACGCTCTGGCGGCCCCGGTGGTCTGCGTGAAGCACGTAAACTTGGAGTGCAGAAACTGGATATGGAATATCCTATAAGTTTGGTGGGTCGGCCACAACCCTGCTTTAGTGGCCGTCTTGCAAAAGCACGACCGTTGTTCCTGCCAGAACTGTCTAGCAATTACTGTGGTTCAGCAGCCAAAATGACAACTAGAAGTCAGAAAGTAAGTGTGGAGCTGAACGATTTACAGAAATCTAGCATAGAACCAGCCGCCCATTTAGTTTGAGCAATTTTAATCGTCACTGCTCTGAAGGCGGGCAGAGCCGTTTGAACACGCAACGATTAAAAACTAAAGAAAAAGCAAGCCGCCAAGCTGAAAACTTAGTGTCTCGCTAGGATAAAGAATTTATGTGTAGTTTTGTTCGACGACTAGTCATTCCCCTTCGCTTTGAATCCTGCCTAAAATCAAGTCCTCCCATACAAAGCATCTGAGGATTTAACCAATATCAAAATAAGACCATTTTATCCACGTGAAAATATTTGAAATACATTTCTTTTACTTAATGCTTTGCGTTATTTGGAGCTCCAAAATTCCCGAAAGCAGCTTTATTTTTGTCGCACATTTGGAAACCTATGCGCTTTAACATTACTTTGTTCCCCTAAAACGACTATAGGAAGAGAGGTAGATGGTATGTGGGCCATATTTTCTTCCAGAACATCCCCTTAGCATGTTGTGTGTCTGGTGCTGTGAGGGTTTCTGCCGTACGCACATATTCTTGAGCTCCTTAGCAAAACCGTTTCATCTAAAGGATTATTTAGTGCAGCTAAACTTCTCCACCATCAAGAAGTGTTTTTTAGTTTAAAAGAAACATTTGCGAAAGCGGAAACAAGAAAAATATTATCTGTCGTTTCAGATTCTTATTCGGACTCATCCTCAAAGGCACTGCTCCTATCGCCTTCTCCTTAAAAACTTCCTATATCTAGTCCTTATCCTGTGATCAAGACTATTAATTGTTTCAAAGAATGAAAGGATTCTATGTTTAACTAATTTGCTATCACTCGAAATCTACCTAAACTTTTGGCTTTTAACTGCAATGTTTAATAACAGCTAGCTGTTTGCGAACACTACGAAACTATTCATTATGATATTAAATAGTATGTCAAAACAGAGTGCACATTTTAAGACAGCGTTAACATTTTACTGTTGGCATAACTTCAGAAGTTTAACATAACAAATGATTATCCTGGTCAAATTGCAGACCCTCAGCCAGCCACCTATTTAAAGTTTAAGCTAAATGAAGGAATGTCTCGAGCACGTGGTACATAAAAAGAATTAATGAAGTATCCTAGCGAACCACGTTTTTGGTTTTATAGCGGTGACTGCCATCTATCCTTAGCGGGTGCGTTTCCTTGAATTCCGTTTTGCTAATGTAAGCACAATTTTTAATGAATAAAAGGAGCAGACATCTTGGATATGGCGTACAGTCGGAAGCAGTAAGAGGCGTAAAGTTCTTTCATATTTTCCTTCCCCACGTCACAGAAACTGGGACCTAGACACGCAAAATGGCATCTCTATTTCTACTGATAACTATTAAATAGCGTTTTCTAATGCTACCTGAAAAAAACAACATTAAATGTTATATGCTGTCCAAATAATATTTGATGGTCAAAACAGTGTCATTAGAAGAAAAAAATAAAACCTTCCATTTGAAGAATCCTACACGTCACAACTAAAAGCTGAACGTATTAGAACTGTCTAATCTTACCGGCGGAACGACAGATATTCGCTTTTCTTCAGTTATTCTGAAGACCCCGCGCGACAGGAGTTGTCGAGGAGCCTTTACCCAAGACATGGTTTCTAATTGCTGGTAAATTCAAATAAAAAATTAAATACAGTTACAATTACTTGAAATAAAATTAAGATTCTGTGGAAAAACTACTGTAGCGATAAAGAATTTGCATCTGATTTGTCTCTAAATTGGGAAACTAACCACTTCAAAGGGATTTAAGTCGTTATGGAATTTGCTTATTTTTGAGTGTAAATGCATATATTCATAAGTCTATATACCGTAAATATTTTGTTTTTATTTATCCGCTGATGATAACTCAAAGGCCTCTACTTTGTAGTTAGCTAAATTAAGAAAAACAACCAATCAGTTAAAATTGCTGCAACGGCTTAGTAACTTCAATCCTGGACTTAACTTTATGAAATAAATGAAAATCAATTTAGACACGACGTTAAACGGAAATTTGATGAAAGAAACTTAAAAATGCTGAAGAATTAGAAATCACCAGATCTTAAATCACGTATGTAGTTCATATAATTTAAGTTATTTTCAAGTGAGATCTGCCATCAAGATGGGTTTCAAAGCAATCCCTCGTCTCGAAAACCGGAATTCTAGTAGTCTCCGCTTACTGATCTTGCAAGGGTGCCGGCGATTGCCTCAGTATCCACTAAATACAGAAACTAAATGAAAGACAGGCATTGATTGCTAAGTTTCTGTGTATGAATTAGTCAATAGAACTTTTTATTTTATAAGAACCTTTAGTGGATAAGTCTTTGCAGATCGTGAGTATAACGTTTTAGTTGATGGTAATACACTCAATTTTTTCGTGAAAATCCGATGCACATCAAATAATGTCTGCTCTACTGCGAGTTAGGTAGCTAATGTCGGATGACCCTCTACGAAACTTTAGTGTTATCATATTCAATTCAAAACGAAATGACGACGTATACAGTTAAAATTGAAACATTGTTTTTTGAAGGTTGTGTTAGCTTCAGACGTCTTTTACTGCGGGATTTCACGAAAAGTTTCAGTCTCACGCTATGTTAATTTTTGACTTAAAAAATTTCTGAACTCCAGTGAATATATCACTAGATCTCAAAACTTCTCATAGACGTGTCGAAAAAGCTGATAATCCATCATGGATCCTGAAAATAACCAGGTAGCGCTAAATTGTGTAATTGTACTTTTCCTTAAAGTAACACAGTTACTTATTTTATTTGGGTAGGTGAGTTTTATTTTGGAAATGGTTGTTGTTTAACCTCTGAGCATGAATATCCTTAAGGTTACAGTTAGATTTATATTAATGGCTAGGGTTAGGTAAAGAGTTGCGGTTACGGTCCTGCCCAATCCTGCCCCCCTTGAGTCAGTTACCTTGGATTCCCAGTTTTGCACGTATTCACATGCCCCTACTTCGCATCTTTCAAATTGGGTTGTCTATTTTTACAAATCGTCAGGCTACTAGAACAAGCACATGACAGGAAAAGCAGATTTCTCCATAATTTCCAAAAATTCCGATAATTGCTACGTCATTCTGCCTTAATTGTTACATTGTTACCGTATTACAGGAGTATATATGCTCCATTTTCTTGACTGGCTTACCTATTCAATCTACTGAAATTAATATAAACACATGGAACTCAGAAGACCCTGTCTAAGGACTTTCTTCGCGTTCGAGAAGAACGACATATTGACCAATTATGGACATGCCGACGGGTTAAGCAATCTCTGGGTTCACCACGTAGACGACTGTTTGAGAATTGCATACTCAAGTTTTTAGTATACTACTTGACTACATCCTCATCTTCCTGGACCGGGATAGTATTACCCAACATTAAGAACAACAGAACTCGGTACTTTCGATCAAAATTTCCCAATAAAAGAGAAAGTTGATGAAAGGCTTCTATTAGTGGCTGTTCTTGTCTGCCGCCTACCAGCTGGCAAACTGATGACTTCAGTCTACAGAAAATGGATGAACATACTCTGAATGGCTGATAGAGTGAACACGGTTCTATTGCCCTCACATTTTGGATTCTCTGTCTAACACACCATCAGAGACAGTTGCAGGCTGTTGCATCATTTTCTAAATCTGTCTCTGATGATGGGTTCACGAGAGAATCTGAAACGTCAGGCCAATAAGCACTGTGTTCCAATGATCACCTTTTCCTCTTCTTTCGATACTGCGAATGCTCAATTTTAAACGGCAGCCATCGACCGCAATAGCAAAATGTGCTTATTAAGTCTCATCTCATCATTGTTCAAGTGGTTTCGCTTTGCCATAGAAGACCTTATTTTTGTAACTGAATAAGATTCTTGCACTATTTTATTACCTTCTAATGCTAGGAGCTGCTAAGTACAAATACTAATGCGGTCTTCCTTATTCAGTGCCATTAAATAATTATACACCAAGGCTGCAACATTTTGGGCCCGTTTATACCGTGAATTAACAAAACATACCGAATGAAATTTGCAAATATAGTGGATTGGAACACAATTTATATTTAATTCTTTTTATCAAACAGGTAAGCTTATAATTGTCAGCAAATTATAATCATTGGCTGAAAGACAGCTTTCCAAAACGAAAACCACTTAATAAAAGTTAACTGATTTATGTAACCATTTGTCACAATAGCAGAACAGGTATTAGCTAAAAGCCCTGACACCTGTTTCTCCCATATGATGCCGCTGCATGGACCAGCTATGGGAGTTCGGCTCATCAGTGGGTCCCCCAGCGTTCTCTATGCGGTTTCTGGTATATGGACTCCAGAGAATAATCGGAATAATAATTTCTGAAATCATTAAGTGCAGGACATGGAGTCAGATGATTCGGAAATGACTTTTTAGTGTCAGACCCGAAATGTCAATGAACATTGGGGTCGAAGACAATCAACCACTGTGGAATAACCACGTAATGCCCATTCTACAAACAAGTAGTACTTCAAGTAGTATGAGTCTTATATGGCAAAGACATTATACCGTACTTCCGACATAGTTACTAGCTAAAAGCCCAGACACGTTTTTCGCCGATGTTTCTGCTGCTGCGTGACACAGCAACGAGGGGTTCGGCTCCTCAGTTGGTCCCCCAGCGTTCCCTATTTGCTTTCTGGTAGATACTGCAGTGTTGAAATTTCAGCTTCTTTATTTCCTCAGTAGAGCAGTATATTCAAGGATCTGTAGGCGCAGACAAAAATTTGATATGGAAATGTTGACCGAAGTTCATCAGTCACTGTGGGACACCCGTGTAATCTTCACCAGCTGCCAGTATTGAGCATACTAATCAGCTTTAGGTTACAAATTGATGCTGCGAATTGCCATCGTTTAAATTGAAATGTCAGTTGGAAAACACCTGTTTTCAGTAATGCATCATCAGACCGTTACAATTACATGGGGACTGTAATCATGAGCTGTGAACAGAGTTTAAATGGGTCTGGAGTGCGTTTGTGTGTGGCGGCGGAATGTGAACGATAAGTATGCTTAAACCTCAACACCACCCCGTCAGTTCAACCGTTGGGATCGGACGATATTGACTGCATGCTCTGTGGATGGGTGGTGCAGGGACAGTGACAAGTGCGCAAATTAGTTTGAAATGATAGTTGACTTGCACAGCATCTACCATACTCTCTCTTTCCTCACCCACTTGTGCTCGGTGTCAAGACATAGTCAAGGAGACCAGAGGTGTCATCGGGTTCACATGAATAATAGTCCACAGAGAGCATAAATTGCAAAAGTGGACGGTGCCCATATTTAGGACCCCATGTTAGGCATTTCTTATGGGAGCTCAACGCAGATAATGCCTGCCGAACACCTATTTCGCCCCTATAATGGTTCAGCGCATTCAATACGCAGCCCTTTTAGGGGGCAAAAACCCAAATCCCAACCAAAAACGGTAGACCAACCGTAGATTTTGAGGAGATCCAAAGTACAGCTTCATTGCAGGGTGGTGCAGGTACGGTGACTTGAGCATGATTTAGTTTAAAGTGGTAGTAGACTTGCGTGGCATCTACCGCACTCTCTCCTTCTGCCCCACCTATGCCCGGTGCCAAGACAGAGTCAAGAAGCCCGGAGATGGGAGAGGACGCAAGTTGCTGGCGTGGCCGAGGCCCCTAGGCCCTAGCCACCCCTAGGCGTACCACCACACAACCACCCCATGTTCGGCATTTGTTATGGGAGCGCAACCCGAATAACGCCTACCGTGCCCTAAAGTGGCCCCCATGTTTGTCAAATGCATATAATACGCAGCCTTTTTAAGGCACACACACAGTAGTTCAACGTCGATTTTGACGAGGTCCAACGTACGCTACACAGCAGGGTGTTGCAGGTACAGTGACTTGTGCGTGATGTAGTTTAAAGTGCTAGAAGACTGGCACTGCAGCTACCGCACTCGTATCGTCCCAGCCAACTGGAGCCCAGTGTCATGACTGAATCAAGAAGACCGGTGGCGGTAGAAGACGCAGGTGGCTGGCACGGCTGGAGATGGCCCTGGGCGTGCCAGCACACCACCCCAATATTCGGCATTTCTTTTGGGAGCTCAACCCAGATAATGCCTGCCAAACACCGATTTAGCCACTGTTATGGTCCAGCGCATCAATTACGCAGACCGTTTAGTGGGCACATTAGCACACCCACGGTAGTTCGACCATCGATTTTGACGAGGTTCACGGAACGTTCCACAGCAGCGTGGAGCAGGAACGGTGATACGTGCGTGATTTAGTTTAAAGTGATAGTAGGCTTGTGCTGCATCTACCGCACTTTCTCCTCCTGCCCCATCTATGCCCAGTGTCAGGCCAGATTGAAGAAAGACCAGAGATGGGAGAGTGCGCAGGTGGCTGGTTTGGCCGGGTCCCCTAGGCCCTAGCCGCCTCTAGGTGGGCCACCAAACCCCATTCCATGTTCGAAAGTTGCTATGGGTCTCAACCCAGATAATGCATGCCGAACACCGATTTGGCCCCTTAAATGGTCCAGCGCATCGAATTACGCAGCTCGTTTAGGGGGCACAGGGGGCACACACCCGGTACTTCAACCGTCGATTTCGACGAGGTCCACCGTACGCTCTACAGCAGGGTGGTGCAGGTACAGTGACTTGCAGGTGATGTAGTTTAAAGTAATAGCAGACTGGCACTGCAGCTACCACACTATCTCCTCCTCTTCTCCTGAGCCCGGTGTAGTGACAAAGCCAAGAAGACCGGAAGTGGGAGAGGACACAGATGGCTGGCGTGGCCGTAGCCGCCCTGAGCGTGCCACAACACCTGCAAACACGCTAGTTTGACCGGCATTTTCGACTTTGCCCGCCATATGCTGTGCAGGGACGGTGACTTGCACTGGCTTATAGTGAGAGTCGACTTTCTATGCATCTACCTCCAACTGTTCCACTCCCTCACATTGACCGAGTGCCAAGCCGTAGTCAAGAAGACCGGAGATGTGCGAGGGTTCAGGCCCACGCACTGTGGCCCTACTCCAAACAAGAACACAGCATCAAGAGAGGGTACTCTCGAATCCCAAATGAGTGGGGGTGCTATAAAGGCCACATTAAAAGGAGCCATTGCAACCTGACTCACAGACTGTCAGTCGTCCATTGCTCACAAACGCACGCACTGGGCTGACCACGCGGTGCGAGTTACCCCGTCAGTTGGCAACCTTTTAAGTCACATCTCTAAGTGCACCGTGATGGTTTCAAGCAGGTCAGCTTAAGTTTATTGAGGAAAAATGTGCTGAGCCATCGACCTCACTCTCTTCTCCATCCCACCAATCAGACCACCGCCCAAGCCAGTTAGTAGTCATGTGTGGGAGTGGGCGCATTGGCTGACAGACCGGCGTACCCGTCTTCGAGCCCCACCACATGACTTGGTCTCTATATCGCACAAACCGAGATTCACTTACCAAGAGATATGGAAGAGCCATCGCCGTCTGACTCCAGTCCACTGGTCAGCTACTCAACGCACAGCACACTGGGCCGACGACGTGGTCTAGTGTAAGCGTCAGATTGGCAGCCTTCCATGTCATGGTTTCTAGAAAACCATGGTGTACTTGAGCAAATGAAGATGGGGAGGGAGGCGTGTATGTATTGGTGGAGTTATTGTGTGCTGAGGTGTTTAAGCCTACGGTGGTTTACCACAGGTTATCGTGGAGGCACATGTGACCTTATAGGCCCATGCAGTGTGTGAAGGTGCGGGAACAGTAAGGGCATTGGACGTGGGTGCGTCGACTGTATTTCGGAGCCCCACGCACTGGTTCAGCAGTCTCCATGCGATGGATTCGCAGGTAACCGACCAGGCCAATGCGTGAGAGGAATCTGCGGTCGCAAAAAGGACAATTTAGGACCGAGCCCCCATCGCTGGTAGTGGTGGTGACGGCAGCGGTGTTGGTGGCTGTGGTGGTGGTGGAGGTAACAGGTGATGAGTATTGAGATGTGGTCGCTATAGTGGTGGGAGTGAGGAAATTGGTGCCAGAGATGACCGTCGGGGGCTCCGAAGGAGGGTAGGCAGAGTTCGATGCAGAATTTGGGGTGCCGGATTATTGTTGCATTACGTCCGAAGCTGTCCGACCAGGCTGATTCGCGCGCGGAAGCTGCGTTGACAGTGCGTGCATGTTGGGAGGGCTTAGTTATTAGGGGTTTCCATCAGTTGGAACCGGACGAGGCCCTCCCAGATTAACTGGCTGATCTGCAGTCGCTTCAGAGAATTATTTAATGTTCTTGTAGCGTCGCACTTGAAGCCCTCGTCGATGAGAACCCATGGCAACATCTTCATAGAAGCGTCGTTTGGGTAGTCGCTCGTCGTCCATTCTCACTTGATGGCCACTCCAGCGCATTTGCAGTTGTTAAGACTGCGCGTAGATGCTGGTGAGGCCTGTTTGCTCCAGCACTTCTGTGTCCAGAATCCTTTCTTACCATTTCAGATTTAGTATTCTGCGGGAGACATCTGAGGTAGAAGTGGTTGGGCATCCGCGCTTGCTTCTGGTAGATCGTCCAAGTCTTCGCTCCCTAAGGCAGCATCGGCAAGATGACAGCTTGGCACATCTTGAGTGTTTTGCTGAGGTAAAGACCGTGTCGATTTCAGACGATTTTCTGCATCCGTCCGAATCCATTGCTGGCATTGACGATCAGGTGGATGACCTCATCGTTGACTTTGATACTGCGGGAGAGGTTGCTGCCCAGGTAGGTGAAGGTATCCACAGATTTTATTAAGGTGCCATTGAACTTGATGTGCGCTGCATTGTAGGTTGTATTGGGTGGCGCCTGATGCATCCCCACCGTTTTCTCAGTGTTGATACGAAGTCTGAAGTTGTCAAACGCGGCAGCGAAGTGGTCCACACTCTTTTTTTATGTTCTCTTCTGTTGTTGCATTGAGGAGTTGATCGTCCATCTGGTAGGTGATGCGGATTCCGGGGCGTTCGTCATTGTAGGCATGACGGAGAAAATTAAACTGAAGAGGGTTGGCACGTGGACCCCACCCTGCTTTATGCCGTTGGCCTCTGAGACGGCTCCGTTGTCGGTGATGCGCACCATCGTGTTACCATAGAGTTGACGCACCATGTGAGTGAATCGCTCAGGACAGTCGAATTTCTGCTTGACCTTTCACAGTCCTTCGCAATTCACCGAGTCGAGTGCTCTCGTCAGACCCACGAAGGTAGAGTTTTTAGGTGAGCGCGCATCTCTTGACATTTCTCCTGCAGCTGGCGCGCGGCGAAGCTCATGTCAGTGATGCCACGATGGCGGTGGAAACCGCATTAGCTTTCTGGAACGAGTCCTTGTTCCAGGTGACCGTTAAGACGATTGAGGAGGATGCGGGTGAAGATTTCCTTTGCAATGTTGAGCAGAGTGATTTTCCGGTAGTTGCCACAGAGTGGGTGGCTCCTATTCTTCTTGTATAGATGGATGATTTTGAAGTTCTTGAAATCCCGTGGGATCTGTCCTTGGTGCCACATCGCCTGGAAGAGCGCTGTGAGCTGGTTCATCATTTAGAGGCCACCATGGATGTAAATCTCAGCAGGGATTGCGTCTGATCCAGTGCTTACCCGCTGGAGAGTTGCTGCAAGGACCTGATGTTTTTTTGAAAAGAGGGCAGGAGATCATGGTTGGCGTTGGTTTCCACTTCAGGCAGTCGCGCGATGGTGGCATCGGAGATGGTGGAGGGCTGGTTAAGAACGCTTCAGAAGTGTTTTGCCCAGTACTTCAGGATTGGCCTCTTCTCAGTGAGCAGGGTACTTCCATCAGCACTGAGAAGAGGGACTGTTCCTTTGACGAGAGGTCCGTAGACAGCCGTGGTGGTGGCGAAGAAGTTCTCCCATTCGTTGCGGTCAATGTACGTTTGGATCTCCTCGGCTTTGCGGGCCATCCAGGCGTCCTGCATCTCCCGCAGCCGTTGTTGTGCAAGGCAATGACTTCGATAGAAGGCTGTCTTGTTTCCAGACGTAGGGTTACCTACGTAGGCTTTGTGCAACTGTTACTTCTCGGCGAGCATTGTGTTGATGGCTGCTTCATTGTCATCAAACCAGTCCTTGCGTTGATGACCTGCATGGCCGAGGCATCCAGAGAGGTAGATTCGACCGTGTCTGTCAGTTGGCACCAACAATTCTCCACGGAGGCCTCCTCGTCGGTGACTGGGAAGTTGGGTAGTCTGTTGGCCAGTTCGTTGCTGGAATGGAGGTGATGAGCAGGTACATTCAACAAAATATCATCCCAGCAGTGTTGAAGTCGGAGCATCGTCTTGGACAAGACGAAGCGAGGATCCATCCATCCGTCGACCCCGGATATCGCCTTTGTCACCAGCACGTCCTGTTGACCCCGCCTCAGGACAAGGATGTAATTCAGCAGGTGATAGTGTCTCGACTGTGGGTGCATTCAGGTCACCTTCTGCCGCATTGGGAGGCAAAAGAAGGTGTTGGTCAGGACCAGGTTGTGATCTGCGCATGTTTGTAGGAGGAAAAAACCGTTGTCATTGGAGCTGGCTAGACCAGAAGGACCTAAAGCTCCTACCCACGTGTCATGGTCTGTCCCGACGTGAGCATTAAAGTCTCTAAAGTCAACCAACGTTTCCGTCTTCAACAACGTCGTCAGGAGGGCGTGCAGGTCCTCATAAAATATGTCCTTCGCGGCATCAGAGCTCGTTATTGAAGGGGGGGCGTAGGTGCTGATGATTGTGTCAAACATGTGTCCCGAAGAGGTAGGTGGAGGCTGATCAGGCGAGCAGTGATACCTTGTGGCATGCAGGGCAACGATGACATTCCGGATGGCAAAAGCGACACCAGCGTCCCGTTGCTCTACTTTCAACCGGCCGCTCCGAACGAAAGTATAGCTGGCACGCACATCCTCCAGCTGACCCTCTTCAGCGAATTGGGTATCACTGAGAGCAACATTGTTCACCTTGTATCGGGCCAGTTCCTGAGCGATTATCGCCCTTTTCCGTTCCAGTTGGACGCTCTATAGGTTATCTAAAAGAGAATGAACATTCCATACTGCTAATTTGAGCGGACTCACCCGAGCAGCTCAAAGGTTTTGGCGCAGGGGATGGGGAAAAAGGGTCTTTTGGTTTTTTTGAGTTATGCGACCGCGTAATATGCGTTCTGCGAAGCGCGCCGGCTGCAGAAGACGTTAAACCCAGCATTTTTAGGGTGCAATATCGAGTCCTTCATCTGTGAGGAGGCAAGGAGTACTGTCACAAAATATGGCTGCTTGGACATCGCAGGCGGCTACCGAACTCCACTATGGGTCAAGATTATGGTTATTGAGATAAAGATCGATTCGTTCGGGATGCCTATGTGCTCCCTGTCGCGTCCACCGTATGACATTTTTGACCGTGGAGGAAGAGGGAAGGGTACAGGGAGATGAAAAGCGAAAGAGATGTGGGAAGAGCGAGGAGGAAAAGAGAGGAGTGAAGAGGAAGGGGAAAGAGAGGTGAGGAGAGAGAGGAAGATAAGATTGAGGAGGGTAATGGGTTGGGAAGAGGAGAGCGGGGGAAGGACAGGGGAATGGTGCGGAGAGCATGGATGGGGGAGAGAGAGGGAGCAGTGGGAAGGGCGCAGACGTACCGGATGTGGAGACACACAACAGCGAAGACCCTCACCTGGTTTAGCCAACCAGTCGTGACGGTTGCCAGGGGTGTGGCCGATGTGAAAAACTCAGATTTGAGGAGCCACAGGTAAGAATTGGGTATTAGATAGAAGCGGCCACAAGAGCATTCACCACCGGTGCGAGGCAAGTAAAGCGACCAACTGCTACCTTGTGGTGCTACCCCCTTACTAGTATCCCCTACACACCGCAAACACAAGACAGTTCAACCATCTTAGTCCGATGATATCCACTGTATGCTCAACAATATGGTGATGCAGTGACGGTAACTCGCGCGTGGATAAGAATTAAGTGATAGTAGAATTCAGATGAGGCTACCGTACTCTCTCCTCCTCCGATATCTATGTTTTGCGTCAAGACACAGTCAAGAAGACCGTATATGGGAGAAGACGCAGGTGGCTGGGGCGGCCGGAGCCACCTGGGCGTGCCACCACACTTGGCTAAGAACCCACGGAGTGGGAGTGCCATAAAGGCCACATCAAGAAGGAGCTATTGCAGTCTGAGCCTCAGTCTGCCAGTCAGCCACTCTACACACAACACATACTGGGCTGATCACTCGGCGCGAGTTATCTCGTCAGTTGGCAACCTTCCAAAACACAGCTTTTAGCACAACAGCGTCAGACAACGAACCGGCTCGAACGGTGATGTGATTATGGGGGTGGGGAGGGAATGAGGTCTACGGCTCAGCACCATTTCCTCACTAAATAAATCCGACGTGCTTGAAACTACCACGCTGCGCTTAAAGCTGTGGTTTGGAAGGTTGCCGACTGACGGGATAAATCGCACCGCGTGATCATCCCAGTATGTGTTTTGTGTGGAGTGGCTGACTGGCAGACTGTGGCTCGGACTGCAAAGGCTCCTTTTTAATGTGACCTTTATGGCAATCCTACTCCGTGCGATCTGAGCCAGTTGGGGTGGCACGCCCAGGTAGCTCCGGCCGCGCCAGCCACCAGCGTCTTCTCCCATTTCCCGGTCTTCTTGACTCTGTCTTGACACCGGGCTCATGTGTGGGAGGAAGACAGAGTGCGATAGCTGCAGTGCAAGGCTATTATCACTTTAAATTAATTCATGCGCAAGTCACCGTCCCAGTACCAGCATTCTGTGGAGCATACGGTGGACATCGTTGTCCTACGATGGTCAAACAGCATATCAACGAAGGAGCCAAGATTTATTGTTTTTAATGCAATAGGCACTTTTTAAATAACAAAAGTAAGTTACCTCGTTTGTCAATGGCATGTCAATATGACAGGGCAGCTCCACACTTGAACCACTAACAGCACTGATTGCGTTCACACATTGGCCCCCTGAAACTAAAAAAACGAAGAAAGGTTAACGTTGCCTATGACGAACTGGTAGGTGTCAGCCGCATGGTTGGAATGCTTTCAGTAAATTCGTGGTACGTTTCAGCGATTTGATGGTATGAATGCTTCAGAAACGTATAGTTGCAAGTCACTCTGTGTTGAACTGATAAAGCGCAGAAGTTACTCTGAGGCTGAACAAACACCCTACATTTTGTTATTAAAGCAAGACGTGATGGATGCTCTCCATATCACCAAAATACAAAGGAAACTTACAATCAATCGATAAAGCTGCTCTTTTGATTAATTTTAAAATCTTCCCACTTATTTCTGGCATCCCAGCTTTTACATTTACCTTCTGAATTGTGAGAGATAAAGATTGGTGGATCATTCGCTTAAAGCCAGAAGTTTAGACTCTCGACAGTGAGCACAAAGCATCGTGGAAAGGGGCTTATTTGTTTTCAGTAGATTATTAAAAATTGCTCTCTTGAAATTAATATGCATCAATAATGGCTATATTTTCATTCCGCAAGGCGATCTTCGTATCAACATAAAATTCTCTTCGTTTAAATCAATTGTTAACATCGAAGTTCATTAGAGTTCAGTAGTTTTACGAAAAAAGAAAATTTAATATAAATAATAATTCAGAAATGACTGAGTTGCCCACAAGGTCCATAAATAAACGTCACTATGACGGCAACTCTCCTGTCTGCCAAGACCTTTCCGTCTCCGGCCAAACGACACTTCTATTAATTTTCACTAAGCATTCCATTTGGATGCTGCCAATCGTAACTCAATATTTCATAAAATCCGCCAATACACGTGTATCGTCATTTTTAAAATTTAATATTTTTTGTGCAAGCGTTAGGCATATCCGTCACTCTGATGAATGTTCATACTGTGAACATTTTTAGAGCAGCAACAAAGCCATGTGTGGACGACGGCCTAAAAACTCATAACTTCTGTCATATTAAAAACATAATTTAATGAATATCCTTTTTATATAGCATTTCTTATGCACAAATGTTGAAGCTTTTATGTTAAGTTTCATGTTACCTCAGCAATAAGAGAACCTGTAAGGTTTTCTGTGTCTTGAATCCCTAATTTTGGCTAAACTAAGGAACTCCACTGAACTTTTGATGCTCTGTGATCCAGTTTTCACAGAAGCAATCTAAAAATGAGCAAATAATTAGAGGATAATAAAAATGACGTATTTTTTAAAATATTGGAAAACGCGTCATAGTATTCCTTGGCTTTGAGATGTTTTGGTTCGCTTCTAAAACTTCACCAAGTTGATCAGCCTCTCTTGTAGATAATATTTAAGGGGCTTTGTTCTACTGGATTTCCGCACTACCACATTCAGTAGGATTGTGCTTTGTTGTGCGATTCTGGTCGCCATTTCACCACTGACAATTACCAAATAGCCAAGGATATGAATGAAGTAAATGCGTGACTACCATAGGAAATGTAAATTTCTGTCGGAATTAAACATTTAACCATGTAAATGAAGAATTTGTCAATTTCGCATTTGCAACTAGATTAGAAAGTGAAATTTAACTAAGACGGCATTATTGTAGCTTGTTTATTTACAATTTCATAATAATGCTGCTAGTGGTTAATTGATAGACGCCCATTGAGCTGTCGGGCAAGCACCATTTGTTTAGGTCGGGCTTGCTACATACGACGTGCACGAGGTTTTTGTTTTCCCACGAACACGATGACAACGAATACATAACATTTCCCCATGTATGCTGGATGACAGGATTGTTTGGCTTTCTCACGTGCTCCTCGAATCTTTTCCTGTATATCATTGTCGATTCATATTATTTATTATTTTTAAACTATACATAGTGAGCACGTCCTCCACAAACCAGCCAATTGGTCACCTTTGGAACTCTCTGCCGACCTGAAAATCAAACATTATTGCAGCCAGTTTGTTAGGTTGACATTTTCATCAAAATAAAAAAGTTTCTGCTCCATTTGCTCCGTGTTGGAGGAACTTCACTCAGTTTTAATTTGGGTTAAGCAGCAGATCGATTACAATACCGGGGTTACTGTCAAATTTTCGCATCGAATTAATGTCCAGTAATATGGTGAACGAATATAGTGTTATTCTAGACCCGTAGATGGACACATTTAGAATAGTTACACTTAATTTTAACTAGAATTTTTGTAAACTGAAGTAAATTTTCGAGTCAATAATATTTATTTGACATTTGATCCAGGTTTCCTGAGTGGCAATGAGGTACGCTGTGGACACTACTGAATTATGATGCTGTTTTGAAGGTAAAGTCTATTTGAAAGTCATCATATTTCCACACGATGTGCCTACTAACTCGTCCACAACCTTCTGCTCTATCGCCGAATGTTTCTGCACACTCCTGGAATTCCCAATGAAATTAACTCTTATAGATGTAGATAAGGTGATCGTTACCTAACAAAATGTATGCTGAACTGTTATGTTTGTTCAACTATCCCCTGACCACGTTTATATTATGGCAGGAAGTTAACCAATTTAGTAAGTATAATATTTCTACTTAAAATTTTGGGCAGAAAACTCAGGAAACACTGATAGCACAGTAATTTAGTCTTTAGCTGAATAAATATTTCCAAGAGCTCACTCATTACCTTTTATTAGTTAATATTGGAATTGGTACTCTATCAGAGTTCAGCTTTAATCTACAAAGCATCATTATGATATCGAAAGCCTTATTTTTATGTAGGCCATCAGCTACCTAACTGTATAAAAGTATTCTATTTATTTAACATTTACATTTAAATAAAAGCTGGTCTTTGCCCTGGCCTTAATATTTTCCCTTATTGCAGAGCAAAGAACAATCGGCTCTAAGAATGTTATATTTAATTGAAATTAGTCTATCAAAAGTTTTTCTCCGCTCAATGCAAGTTATTTCTTTGGCAAGCCAGATTTTTAATTGCTTTTCGTTCGTCCTATCTTCAATAAATGCAAGAAAGGAAGAAGAAGCCCTTTTGCAATACCTTCCCGTCCAAGTGAGTAGTAGAAATAATTACTGAAAGTGATAAGTACATATCTGGATTGGGTAATCCATTAACGTTAATAATTTTTTGTCAAACTTTTGCTTAAACTTGTAACATCAAAAATATACCGTTAAAAATATTAACCACCGACATTTGGCTGTAGCAATACGTTTTTCAAAATCGCTCATTGCCGAAGAATTGCCCACGTTTAGAGAATAAGCGCTTTATATAGGTGTTCAACCACTGGTAAAGGTAAAAGTAGGTAACTGAGAGTCGCTTTTTCAGATACGACTGATTCTGTGCTCTCTCTACTTTGTTAGAAAGGGAAATGCATTAACGGTTTTGCCTTTTGACAGATTGTATAAGAATATAATCATTCGTCCTAAAAGCGCCTCACTCCGCTAAACACAATCACTTAACGTTTGAAAAGAAACGCCTTACCCAACAAAAAATGACAGAGTTAAGTGAAAATACATTTCTTCTGTTCAAAAGTGAAAATATCGATTTAAATATGTAGGATATATAAGAATAATTTTCTTATTTGTATAAGGCAGAGTAAGTGCTCAATGATGCGTTGGAAAGAAACCAGAGCTTTCTGTCTTTCAGTTTAATTTCACGACAATTAATAAGCTTAGCACATTTGGCCCGGAAAAAAGACTTTAGACTCAAGCACTATCTTCAAAATTCGAATGAAAGCTACATTTTCTATCATTACCGTTAAACCTAAGTTGACCAGACTTATTCTTTTCAAATAAAAAACGAAATTTCCTAATTTTTGGAAAATGTAACACACACTGTATGTTACTTATAGTTTTTTATCGGTCTATTCTTATGCAAGTGAAACATACAAACCAGCATCGCCTTTAAAGGACACATCCAGAAGGACTTTACTTAAACTAAAATTTTCATAAAAGAAATACTGGTTTGTTTGTGAACTACGCCCAGAGTAACTGCAAATATGAATTGGAAACATAACATTAAATTATACTTTCATTTGTTCTATAGGCATTATAATACTTTAAATTTGCTAAATTTTCATATTCTCTCCTGCTTTGCTTGAATCTTGAAACACGGTACCCGTTTTAACAGCAATTTATTTAAATTCTAGAATAAAATAAAGTTTAATTTTCAAAGAATGCTAAAATGCACGAAGAACTATCAGGTGGATAATAGATAAGGCCGTCAAAAGAAAATATTACATTTTTATCACCTTTTTGTGTAACTTCAACTTTGGTGATGTAAACCTTCAAGCGTCTTATTTGCGGATCTTGCTGTGATGACTACTTCCTTTTAATCAGAAATCTGTATCATTGTGCTATTAACAAAGGGGGTATTGAAAGCTTTGACATTGTTCGTAGATGGTATGCAGCTGTGGTTCAAATAAAAGGTCTCAGAAATCCTGGGAACCCCACACATTTCCTGTGGTGTTTGACCTCAGTATATCGATTTCCGAAACTCGTACTCATTTCGCCTATGTGTTTTTTGTGCCTAGCACTTGCGCGTTTGGTGTCCAATCACCCCATTGGACTGAAGTGAATGATTTTCTAGGGTATCCCTAGCATTTATTGAATGGGTATGTAGTAAATTCCTAAACTCGAACTTGGCAGGGTCGAAGATGATTACTCCCCAATCATGTTTTGCAGTACGATCATATTTAATAGAAGGAGCTCATAGATTTGCCATTGAATTGTCGCAAGTTTAAAACAATACAGGAAAGTAAGGAATTGCAAGTAGGCTTTGAGACCTCTAAGGCCGCACGCACATACTAAAGAATTTTCCTCGTTTTATGATAAAGATCACTTTCAAACTGTCGCTTTATTCCTTAGGTGATTTTTGAAAAATATTGAATTTTCCATAATTCATTTATATGACGCATGGGAAAACGCTGTTTTTATCTAGCTTTATGTCTTTTTATCAATAACTGATGTCATGAACAAGTTTAGTTTTTGGGAATGAATTGAAATATGCTGTGAGAAAGGTTGATTCTTCAAATAAAATCAGTTAATTTTTCATTATTTTATTAATTGAAAAACGTTGGGTGACTTCCTCGATACACTTGTCAGAAGTATTAAAGCGCAATAATGATATAACGCAAAATTTCTTTGTAAATTTTAAAAGGATATCAACGAAATCGTTAGCCAACAGGCAAATGTGAATTTTGTCAAATTATTTGTTATCTTAGTAGACGGATACGATGGTGAGCCCATCTGTCCTTCATCGAATTTAAACTGGACATTTCGGATCCACTACTCAATTTTGAAACGCAAACAAAGCTGACAAAAGAGGCAAAAAATCAGCCTATAAGTTAAACACTACTGAAATCCCGTAATTATTCATGATTCTTCCTTCTTGAAACATTATCTAACTTGCAGTCCCAAGTAGAGCCGTCTCATACTATATACTAAGTAGTACCATCGAGCTGATTTCTGATACCAATAGGACTGATACATTTCGTTCTAAGTGCTGTATAGTCATTTTAATCGTTTATTCTATTAATTTTCGAACGGGATAATGTGCAGATTGCATGTTTGCAAATTTCCATCCCACCCAATCCACCATTGATTGATATGCCATCAGTTGGTTTGCAGCTTAGATAAAAACCCAAGTAAGCAGTCCAAATTAAAATTCAAGAACAGATTGAAAGAAAGGACAATGATAAATTCCATTTTGTGAATGAGGGCGTTAAATACATTATGAAAGTGGCTATGAAGGTAAATAGTCATTAGACGGCAGTGAAAAATTCGCAGCGTACTTCGGTTCCAGGTTGAAGGTAAAACAACGGAAGCAATTTCAAGAATCCTGATTGGTAAATTTGTACAGTTTCACGTGAAAAGCACAGAACTTTGTTCAACACCCGAGGTTTTGTACCGCCTGTAATTGTTAACTATTTAAGATTACTCTATGAAAACTGGGATTATAATTAAATTTAAGACTTCTTTCAACATTACACATAAGGAGGTATTTGGACATTTAATTTTAAGACATGATGTATTTCGACACCTCCTTGTGTGCCATGCTTGTTGTTTAAAAATATTTTTCTGATATTCTATCTCCTCTTTAATGTATAGTCATTCATAGAATTCGAAATGGCATCATGCAGGGCTAATACGGATGTTCCACAATCAAGAGGAACATTGTCTTTTACTAACGGAAATATTTTTAGCATTCAGCTCTGGAAAATGTCACCGAACAAATATTTTGTTTTATTCCATGAACATGCTAGGATGAAATTACAAACGTGAATTTAATTTAGTTAACTTTACTAAAACTGTTCTTCATCATCCATGGAGTTTTTACAGACGTTTCTGCTCATATCTGTTGCAGAAGTTTGATATGCACACCGATTTACTCATACAGACCCGTTTCATACGTTGATGCGCCTAGAACTGCGAATGAAACTGTCCTTCGCAGGGAACCGAACTTTTATGAATTCATTAGATAGGAAAAAGAAACCGCTTGCTATTCATCGGCATTTTAAGGGCACTTTTAGTCTGAATTTACTTCGCCGCCGCCAAAAAGCGTACAGTAATTAAATGGAAGAAGCGTTCTCCGCAGACATGTGCATATGCTTTTCTGATTTCATTATATCCCTCTTGGCTTTCACTGTTAGGCCTCCTGCATTTTACCACGTTTCCTAAAAGGAAAAGCTTAACTAATTGCCTGTATCAGACACATCCCGAACAGTACAAGGATGATAGAATTTTGGTAACCTGACGAATATGCATTTATAAACGCTTGCAAGCCGTTAGAATTTGACTGACTGAAGTATGGCATCATATATGATTTTCGTTAGTATTTATTACGGAGACTGTGCAAGATAATAAGGCAGTTATCGCATGCTGATTTACGTATTCGTTTATTTGCATAATCCTAAATTATTTATTTTTAAATTCGCATTGACCATCGTAAAGAGGCATTTTGCATATTTCAAAATGTCTATTTCTCTAATAGGTATCATTTTTACTCAGTAAATTCATTCAACATCTTTTTTGTGTTAAAGCATAATAAAAAGTCGTTTATTTTGTTGAATATTCTGTTTTCGTTATTTTGGCCGGTTTCTAATTTTAAAAGCATTCTTGTCACTAAATGCGTATGCGTGTATTTATATTAACAGGTACAATACTTGTCAGATAAGCACCTGTAGGATTATTAAAACGGCTACATTATTCATTGAGAATTACCCTTTTGTCTTTCAAATTATAAAAATCTATTTGATCGCACGTGGTCCTCTTTTTAAAAATTGAGGTAAACTACTGTTCAAGAGGCAAACTTGAAAAGCCGTGCCCAAAATCGCCTAGAAATCTTGAGTATTGCTAATTGCATCTAAATAACTAAATTTACTACGCAAAATCTTAGAAGGAGACACCCACAATGTAAAACACAGTGCCAAAATTTCTTTCAGTCAATCGCATATCAGCCACGTAATATAAATCTGACAATCGTCAAAGTTATTAGCAATTCAAACACTGAACAGCCAATTATGTGTCATCTCAACACATTCACTCACTACTTAATCGCTAACATGACTGGGTTCGAATGTCAACAGCAGAACTGGCTGCACAACGACAATATTTCACGCACCGGACCACTGAGCAACTTTGTTCAAACCAGTACACATGACTGAAATTGATCTCAAATCGTATGTTGCATAAACAATATTTTGTCGATGGTTTGTAATGCTGACCACAATTTCTTTTTGTGAGCCGAAAACATAGAGAGAGACAGTTACCTGATATTTTCTTTAATCGTACATCTGGATTGCAACAGGTTACAGCTGCAAGATGAAGGAGGTGAACGGGAATGGGAATAGTTTCAAAGGTCGGTGACCCTACACATAACCTGCGTGCCAATCCACGTCTACATACAAACAAAATTTTATCAAACTCTAAATTGGCAGTGTTTGTACTGAAGACCACATTAAATGAAAACAAGTTGCTCAGCCCCTATTCCAGGAGAAAAGCCAAGCTAGGTTGTCGTCCTTCCGAGTCACAGGTTTTAGCGTTTTTAGATAACTTAAAAGCGCGTCCGATTTCCTAGTGAGCGAAGTTGACACCCAGAGCACATTTAATGGAGTTCCAGCCTCTTCATTCCTTACATCACGTGCTGATGGCTTTTTGACTATTCGGAATGAAGAGAACTAAATCTCAGTTGTATTGATTGGCACAAGCTCCCACTGTTTAGTAATCAGGCTTAAAGAAGTTGGACGTAGGTAGCACACGAGGCAGTTTTATGTCTCGATTATAGGAATTTGGATTTGCAGTACATTTTAGTACTTTTTTGGGCAACTCTAAATTAATCGCTAATTTAAACAATGTCGAATCAATCTATTTGACTCGTTGACGATACAAGTCAATTTTGCTGAAACTAAAGGATACATTATCATTTGCAAATAGTATTGACATAACAACCCACGTTCCAGTAGAGAATCATAATGAAACACATTTAGAGTTATGAATTGTGTGAAAGGCAAAAGTATAAAATACGTAGTATGTTATTATCGCTTGTAAAATAATCCGCTGCCCCCTTTTAAGGCGTAGGTGAAAACTTTCCGTATGATAAATTACTTACATAACTGAAGGAGGTTGATGCAAAGAAAATAGAAGTAATCCATGTTGTGAGCATAGAAATGCATGCGTGCCATTGACATCGGATTGCTCTAACCATTAAGATTTAGATCTTATCCCACCAAATCCTTCTACAATCAGTTAATTTGGTCGGAATCTAACACGCCTCCTCGAAAGATCTGATTGGCTGATGAAACCACCAACCGCCTCACGAATTTCTGACTCAGCTATCGCGAGGATTTATTTTATTTAAAGATACCCTACTTAAGGCATACACGTTAGTGCATTCGTGTGAAGTTTCATCTGCCGAATCCGTCAGATAGGATATTAGCCAACAACACCATTTACAGAAATATGTTTCCTTCCTGCCTACAGTTCTATTAGTTGCCCCCTTTCATATGAACCAGAAATGATGGAAAACTAAGTTCTATTTACCAAATAAGGAAGCGCAGAAACAGTTGCTTCTCCCTTGGGCATGTATATTAAATGGCGGTAGCGTTATTGAATTCAGTCTTGAACAGGTGTTAAAGGTATATATTTGTGTAAGTATTTGTGTAGATAGGAATACAGTATACTTTGCTAAAAGTTGAAATTAAATTAAAGCCTTTAATTCACTCAAATTATTCTTACGTGTAAATATGAAATCAAAACTCCAATGGGTGCTTGAAATCCAGACAAAAAGAGCAGTCAGAGGGACATTCTGGACATAATTTCTCCAACAAGGCTCTTTCCGAAGTGCATTTTACATCAAATTAAACATTGGGAAATAGGTCTTGGACTAGTTTCCGTGCAACGGGCCATGGCCAAATGTTAGGAATAAAATCATTTAACTTTTTCTATAAAAATTATTTTTGTGTTGCATGCAATTATCACTGTTCATGACAAAACGTAGCTGATATCCTATGCAAGCGTCATTTTTCGACATAACTGCTTTGTTTAGAAAAGTGACTCCAATGCGTATCGGACTGGTAAAACCACGAATATAGTCTTTCTTCCGTTTTGACAGTGACCGGCTTATTATAGTTAAGATTTTATGAATAACTTGGGAAGAACGATTTGTATATTGTGAAATTCCGGCAGACAAACCGCAAATTTTCGGGCCTTTTTACACCCGAAGTGTACTAACCCATTTAACTTAGGCTGTGGGGTCCTACGTACCCTAGTATATTAAGGTAACATCATCCAGACTACCATTCAATCTGTAAGCTTACTTTCAAAAACGTGCCTAAATGAGCAAATATTTAAGGATAGTCCGGCTTAATCGATGATACAAAACATTGTTGACCGCTTACTACTCTCTTGGGGGCGATGACATATTCAATAGTAAAGATTAAACTCAAGTGAACTTTGTATTTCGATGTGCTTAAACGACAGTTAACACTCTTACATGACTGAATAAGTTTCTTATCTAATAACACTGAAACTGGGTTGGCCTTTGTGTACCATAACATCGAAAATAGAAAAATTGCCAGAGAAGGCGCATAAAGCATTCATTTGGACTATAATTAAGACGTTAAGGTTTCTAGGAAAAAAAGCATTTTTAGAACTGGATCCTCTATATATTTCTACAGTAGCTTATAATATCCTCCTCAGATTATTAAATTCGGTTAAAAGCTTTCGTATATTGGTACTCTTAAATTCTCTATGAAGGTCTGTTTAATTTTCAAAGTTTTAAATAATGAAATGGAACTCAAATAGGAGCAATCCGAGAGGGACACCAGGATTACAGCGTTCATACGAAATAAACATCTAAAATAAGGCACTTACTCCAGAAATCCAAAAGCAGCAGAGATATAGGCACACAAGACGCAATTTCTTGGCAGATTTTGGCGATGGATTACCACTGATATCATTTCACCTGGTAAATAGATTCAATTGATTTAAATTGATGAGGATAAGGTTTGGTCTAATGAAGGTAAATTTGTTTATTTGTTGTTTCATCTTCATGCTCTTGGTAGCCGTCAGTACGCAATAGAACTTTAAAAACTATGTGCGCGCATATAGGATGGTATGTAATTCATCATTCCAGAGACCAAGGTATTTTATTTTCCCTCAAATGGATGTGGTGCAAATTAGAATATTGCGCATTCTAAAGATTCCGTGATATTCTAATGGCAGGTGGCTTACGGCTGGCTTGATTCTGCCTTCAAATATAGGACACTGTGCAGCCACTTTCATCCACAAATGCAATCACACAAGACTGCCTCAATAAAATGGACATATTTTATTGGCTATTTATCTTCAAATAATTAAATGAAACATGGTTTGAAACACCAATCTAAACTCTTTTTTAGTTTTTCAGAATTTTAGTCCTTGCACTCCTTAATGCATTTAAATAGTAGTGCTTCCCAGTAGTTATAATTTAGAGGTATATAACAGCATGCAACAGTTTGGTATCGTCTCGAGCAAGCAGATCTAGCGCACAGAAAATTGCCTGATGCTGACATATGCAATTTGCAAAGCCAAAAAATGGACTCTTTTGATCAGAGTATATTTGCAACATGTTTTATCGGTGCTGTTCTCCATTTTCTATTAAATTATTTATCTTAGTTCAGCACCGACAACTTAGGCAGAAGAATTTCGGATATGGAAATCAACTAACTCCGTGATGTGCTAATCGCTGACTAGCATTCTATCAAAATATATATTCAATCAGGAATGGTTTCCGCTCCCTTTCAAGCGCCACCAGCGGCCGCGTATCTGCTAGTGATAGAGGCAGAATCACATTTTTGACAAGGAAAAAGGGGATGGAAATTGCCACTTCTGGCTTATTGGCAGTCATCAGCCAGCCACAGGCAAACGAGGTTTTGTAACAACCCCTGAGTTTTAAACGCGCGCCCTGTTACTTAGAAGTCAAACGTCCTGACCACTTAGAAACGGGTTCGTTGTTCTGTCGAATGCGATCGGATATAATAAAAATGGAACTGATAATGTGGTACTGACAAAGACAATTTGGATTTAAATAGCTATACTTAGTCCATGAGGCATCATCAGCTTATCATATCCAACTCCAAACTTTGAGCACCTGGGATTAGAACTCAAGAGCTTTGGCCATTGAGTCAAACTATCTTCCATTAATCCCAGGATCTTTTGGAGTATTAATATTGTCCGGGTTTCTGAAACACCAAGCGTGTAGAGCTTTCTACCAAATGACCAAATATTTTGGCTTCGGATGCAAGTTGCTATCAAAATGGGGTTGGAAATGGCTGGCCTTTGATGACTTATAATCCAGAAATGACGAATTCAGTCTCTACTGTGTTTGTCAGCACCTCATTCTCTGCAAATACTACTAGTGGCTTTACAACTGCCAACGAGGGCTCTATTTTGAGCCCCAAAAATCCATAAAATGAGTAGGCCCCTTAATCTGGTCGGTGAGTTCATATCTATCATTATATTTAGGTAATTGTGAAGCTACTGTTACGCTGAAATTTAGAATAGCAATATGAACTGGCAAATAGGTTTATATTGCCACGCTTTACTTTGCATAGCTTTAAGCAACTTTACTAAAACTGTGAAAAAATAACATCTATACCTTTAGTAGTGTAGGAACTGACTTTTGGAAAACTAATTCTGCTAACAAGGCACACGGTGTCGCCATTTTCTGGCTACATGGACATGCACTTGCTTACATCAACATTAAATTACTAGTTCTTGTTGCTCTAGATTTCAGCTTTTAAACAATGAGGTATTGAGTAAGGTAAAATCTGCAGCATGTGCAACGAGATAGTGACTTACTTTCAATATTAAAAACCCATTGTTTACGGTTCCGTCCATGAACTTGTTTCCATAGATTCTTATTGTTTACGAAAATGCAGCAGTAAACCTCAGTGTTAAAATATAATCGAGCTTACGAGTTATGAGCAATTATATTTCGTTGCAAAAAACGCTATATTTCTGAATTAAATGAGAAAGCTTATTGGTTAAATTAAGGAATTTTGCGAAGCATATTCAAAGTTATTGATATTTTAAAGAATAATCTTGAACAAATATATAACGTAGTTCGTAATAAGATATGTTAAATATCAATTTTGCAAAAAGTGTTGAAAAGTGGTTGAATTGTGAAGGAAGCAATAAAAGTGGAGTTGCACCTGTACTAGAAAATGGATATTTTGTCACTTATTGCTTTTCCGAATACCACTTATATCAACGATCTCTTGTAGATATATTTTCTTACTCAAAAGGTTACCCTCAGGATCTCAGTAATAAATTACGCAGTCATAATTTTGAAATATTTAGTAATATTTAACAATATTTTCCGTTTAATTGGAATCAGGTATCGTAACGTCGGTATTCTGACAGATATAGGAGATCGGAAAATAAAATACGGTTCCGTTTTTGGTTTCTCTAACAAAACCAAGTTCACTCTTTTATTATTTGTCAGTTTCCTATAGCATTAAGGTTATAAAGGGTCTAAATTACCCGTAAACGAAATTTTTTCATGAAAATTAACAATCATTTAATATTCTTCAGCATTTTGTTTTATTTTACCATATTTGGAGAAAATTATTTTATGTAGTCGGTTAATAGGGTTATTGTTTCTTAATATTAGGGCCAAATGTGTAGAACAACATAAGAGAACCTAAGAAAAACCAAATTTATTCTCGATGAAAAGGTACCTTTCATTTGGTTTAATGGTAAGAACATTCCTGTTGAAAAGGGATGATAAATGAAAAATCGTGCTGTTTGAGAATGTGTGCTACAACACTAGATCAAAAAGCCGGTTCAACTTACTTTGTTTATTGTTCTCCTTTTAATATAACTATCAATGTTGGATTGAGTTAATTAGCCGGTTTTCCTCATTTTTAGCGTTTAAGGTGAGTTTAAATTAAGCTGAGTACTCTTTTTTCTCCGGAGCACATACCTGTTTCCTTATACGCAGAAGATCGACAGTTGTAACAGCCGCTTGACAGAGTCTTCAACTTTATTTACTTTAATATTTCCGTGTCTGGCTATCGGAACTATTGAATGGGACCAGCCGGAAAAAGTTGCTATAGGGCTGATTTGAATACCCACTTTCGAATTTGTTTCGGATGCTATTGCCGAATAACTATATAATGTTCAAATTCCAAAACAATGTTGCTTCGTTAGGCCAATAATGGTACCAACTGGCAGCTTGCACATGTGCTTTGTGGATATTTTTGTCGCTGTATGACACCACCACGAGTTTTTCAGCATATAGTATTTTCCACTGAAGTTTCGTTCAATTAAAAGCAAAAAGTATAAGGAGGCATCAATTCAAGGAAAAGGAGAAGAAGTAGTAGAAGAAGAAGAAGAAGAAGAAGAAAAAGAAGAAGAAGAAACAGTGATCAAACATTCAGTGCAATATGAAAGGTTACACGAAAACAAAGAAAATGTGTACTGTGAGCAGCAAAATGAGTGCGTTTACAAGTTTCAATGAAAATTATTTTGATGGAGAAAATTTAGCCATTAGGAAAGTTGGAAAGTTGATATTAATGACAAATAATTTAATCGAAGGGGAAGACTCGCCAGATTACGGGCAAGAATAAAGTGGATATGACTGCTAACAAGAAGCAGATTTGGTGGAGAAGCAGAAGACAGCGTTGAAGGAAGAACACTACAAATTTGGGTAACACATGCACGAGAAAATTTCAGTCAGTCTTCACGCTGAAATAAATCACTCCACTATGATCTATTTTCCATTACTTTTTCTTTCTTAACACTTCTCCCTCAATTTCCGCGCCCTGACGCTAGACGCGTTATTTGCTACAAGTGGGTTTTCATGCGCAATTTCCCAATTCTTCTTCCGTCAAGATGCACTCGCGCGCCAACTTCATTCTGCACAAGCACAGTATGGAGCCGGCTGGCGGAAACTACATGCCCGACAAGTAGTGGTGACTGGCGTTCTACCCACCCCGTCCCCCCACCATCGGCCCATCCCCGCGCGCTCAGTGAGTGAAGACCGCCAACTTCGAGCCTGTTGAGTCTCTTTTACCTCGTTTGAAGTCTCTTTCATTTCTCATGGGTAACCATAAATTTGTAAATCATCAATGGCAAAGGAGAGCTGAAGCCGCAAGTAGGGTGTGGAAGGCCAGCGGGGCAAGAATTTTCCGTGGCGAAGGCAGTCGTGCTCGCTCATAGTACATCTGGTTGCTGAGACAGTGGACACTTACAGCGGTCGTTGCTACAGATACGGCGGGGTCTCTCTTGATAATCTGCTCGTTAACAGGCAACACTATAAATGACAAAAATATTACTGAATCGCGTGTCTGTCTAACCAGGCGGGGAAGAGGAGGACGTTTGGGGAATGGGTCCGAGAGATGCACGTATTGCGTGCGTAGCATTCGCACCCTGCACAGTTATTTTTTTGGCTCCAAGGCGCTACCAAAGGGAGCTAGGCACAAAGGAGTACAGTCATGGCCCGTGGCGGGGAGTGGAGGCGGGGATAAGGCGAAGCAAAACAGGCAAGGCTTAAAATTTAAGCCAGTATGGCGGGGGTTGGGAAGAAGGGCTCCGTCTTTTCAAAGGACGGACTTGGTACCGGCTATTTCTGCCAACAAACCTTACTAGGTTTTGCCCATTTGCGTGCGTTGATGGGCGGTAACTTATTAAATGCTGCAACTGCTATTCGGAGCTCGGAAAAGGGTGTGAAGACGATAGTTTGAGAAGCACTTCTTTTTTGAGGAAAGGAACGTTTAAGAATTTTCTGGTGAGCCGAATTTTCAGCTGCTATTGCATGTATTGTCTCAAACAAGAGACGGGAAATCGAGAAAGGAACGAATTAGATGTTCTGAAATGTGAATTTTGAGTTAACCCAAACGGCGTCTTTTCCTTGAATTTCACAAGGGTGCAATTATAGTCTAAATGAGAGGCGCAAATGCGGCGTTTACAAGCACCTGGCTGGCATATACGCATATAAAAGCATGTGCATACGCATACATGTATACCTAGAGAATTCATAAAATTCTGTAGATGCACTAGAACTTACTTACCTGAGTAACATGGTTAAAACTGAAGAAAACTGTCATGTAAAAAGGTATGAATGAATGCTTTCGGAGCTGAAGCTCTATTTTTAAAAAGAATTGGATACAAGTTGCCTTACGTAAGAAGCAATCTTTTTTAATTTTTCGAATAACTGTTTAAGTTTTCTTCCTTTTCAACTGGTCAGTATTCACCTGTTGGAATTCTATATGAAAGTACTTGTCTAATGATGTTCTTTTAAGTAACTTCCTTGGCTGAATCGTCCAATACTTTTTCATTTATAATCGTGGGCGGCTTAATCTTGTATACATAAACTGAATATTATTTTTGCTGATTGATCTTCATGCAGGCATTTCCTTACATTGCACAGATCAGGTAGCTTACCAAATTCTTCGATTTTTGAGAACTTCTGACCTGCTTTTTGGGTAATTGTAATTTAAAGTTTTCTTTGCATATGCAGTTTAGAAATTTTTTGCCCTGCTTTGAAAACAGCTGCAATTAACAGCTTTTTTAGCTTTTGCCGTAGTAAGGCTCCATGCAGTTCAACCGTATGTATGGAGAAGTAGGAAGGGGATATACAAACTAAATCAATTAACTTAGATTTCGTATATACTTTCCTGTCTTTCTAAATTTATTTATTTTTTGGCACAAATGAAAATAAATGATTTACTCTCTCAACCAAACGGTCGCATACTGATGTTTATCAGTTGATCATCCGTAATATAGCGTTTAAACTGCTGCTTGCTTAAAAAAATGAAAAAACGTTTTCCCCCTTGCGTCGAATCGGAAGCTATTTCATTAAGACGATGTTTTGTTTTGCTTACCGATTTTACTGTCGATGAAAGAATCTTCTTACCATATTGCTAGTACAAACTTTTCACTAAAATGCTGATACACACAAATATACTACTTTTAAACGGAATTCCTTTGCCTTGATCCGCTTGACAGACTACGCTTCTCTGAGAAAACTAGCCTACAGCTAAACTATTATTTTCCGTTTGACGAATGGTGTTTGCTTTTGTGTCCTGATGAATTAAAAGAAAAATATAGCGCTTGAACACTTAGTCCAGTCCCTAATTTTGGATGTTATATACTGAACGTCCATGACGACCTGAGAAGGAAAGGCTCTACGCTGTCGTATCACAGGGTATGGCAGCAATCGAGGCGATAATGCTCCAAAAACTTATTTTTCAAAGCAACCTACCCTCTTCTTGTTAGTATTTATCAGCCAACCTCAATTATTGAATAGAAGATTACTGTAGACAACATTTACCTCAATTTCAAACTTCGGGACAACTTGCAGGCAATTCTTGCAAAAGACCGATGTAAGAAGCGGATAAAGACATGCTCTATGCGATTTCTATGCCCGGAAAATGTTTAGTGCAGACTCACAAGGATCGTGAAAATGTCAAAACAGCTATGGCTACATTCAAAGGAAACCTCGAAAAAAAATTAAACTGAACTTTTCTAAGATCGGCCAATGAAACATGTTGCCCTTTAGGGCTCCTCCCCACCGTCACAGTTCGTGAAATGAGGAATTATGTGTAAGGAAAGCATAATTAATGGCCAACATCGTTCTAATTAAATTATGTAGGTAGAGTCTGGGGAAAATCTAGCCTTCAATTAAGTACTGATTCGTTTTCTGTTTTTTCTAAATATGTGCTCACAAGCATGACAAGAATTCAACTACTTCTAAAGTCAAGAAGGCATGTTAATCTTAGGGGACTTTGAGTAGTAGGAAAAAATTAGAGCTGTACGGTGAAGGTACATTGGTAAGGAGCAAAGGGGTTTTATGTAGAAAATAATATGGCATTTACAAAGCCCTGCGGTCAAAGACGGGAAAAATAAATTATGACACACTCGTGCTAGAGGAAGCGTGATCGAACACCTAACTGACGGTGTAAAAATTCAATCGGATATTAAGTAATAAATTTTCTTAATATTGACAAAGAAAACCGCATTAAAATAAATGGAAACGTCAGCAGTTTACATTGTGTTTATCTCCCAATGCAATTATCGGCAGTTGCTGAAGCCGTTTAACTCCCATCTGATTTTAAAATGCATCCTCTAAAAGGACACAGATTTAAGCCTTCTTAAGCTGTTGTATTTTTCAATGAAACAGTTTATATGGAGAGAAGAACAATCAAACCTGTTGTTCATGATGCCATAAATATTTAAGGCAGTAGAGCCTTTTGCTGCAGCTTATGATAAACAACAAACTCAAGAAATCGGGAAAAAACGTGAAGCTCTAGACGAAGTTGGACCATCCATGTATGTTTCACTTTTCCGATTAATGCACGCAAGGGTTTTACCTCTTACTCCCAGCAGCTCTGTTCCTCTAAAATATGCTCATCTTAAGGATCGCTATGGTTTAAGCCCACGGTCCAGAAGACAGTTTTTTAAAGGCCGATCTCAGAGCTTTTGGCTGGAAATTAGGAACTCCAAGTTCGATTCCGCCAGGAGATGTTCTGACTCTGAACGACGAATAATTGCCAAATTTGTGCATAAAGAATAATTTTAGGTATGATAATCACTGTTTGTAGCAAGTTTACTATTGGAGGATCATGATTCTTGATTTTATGTATCCAAGATATAAGTTTATGTGGAAAATGTGACAAAAGTGGCAAAACAAGCATGAGCTAGAGCAAATTTGTGGTCAACCAACACTGTGTCGCAAGCCAAAAGCTCAATCCACAGGACTCAGTATTTGAGCTGGAAGGAACCGTGGCGGTTGCTTACTCTCCTTTGCCAGTTAAACGTCCTCACGATTTTCCCATTTTTTTCTGATAAGTTATTTTCACGAATACCAAGGGAAGGTATTATGCAATTTTAGGATGTATAAAGTGAGTTGTGATGCTTGCGCGAGCCTAAGTCTTCTAGTTTACAGACAAATGAACACCCCGACTGCAAAGAAAGATTGCTGGCAAGGAAATTTAAATTTATTTATTTTTTATAAAATTAAAACATTCGAATTCCGAGATTGTTATTTGCCTTCCTGCTGTAACACTTTGAACTTATAAGCAGCAGAACTTATAAGACAGCGTTCAGGATTAAATCACAGCCACAACTACTCTATGCTAGGTCTCATCGCAATCTGTGTCATATAAATAGACAACTTGCGTTATCTAGGTTCAAAATTTCAAGCAACATCAAGATAGGTGGCTAGAATGGCAATCGGATATCATTATTCCGTAAGACCGAGGAAAACGTATGATGCAAAGACAGACTTAAGACCTATCTCAGGTTCCTAAAATCCAACCCTAAAAAGTCCTAGAGTCGCAGACATGATGCAATCCCGCATAACATGGAGTCATTTTCTTTTATGCCACCCGAATAGCAGACGCCAAGGCAAGCCAAGGTAAGTTTCGAGGCCCATGAGTGAGCAGCTGAAGCACGTTGTGGAAAAAAAACGTATCGAGCACGGTTTATTCTCGTTTGCATTTCCCGATCTCCTTCAGTGTCGGCACGACTAACCCACATGTCTTATCACAAAACCCGACCACCGTAATCACAGTGCCGCACGCCATTCCTGTACGGGGATAAAGGATACTCACCAACACAAACCCAGCCAGCGTGGCATTGACAGCGCGGACATGCCCTTATTTCCACTGTACATTTGCATCACGAATCGACCTCGTCGGCCAACTGCGAGTTTATCGCAGTGCGTCTGGAGGACCAGGGCCTGGATTGCGGACACGCACTCATCACGCAGGATTTACCTGCCTGCACTTTCCAGAGATATTCAGACACCGCGTGCGCCTATTAGACATCATGCGAAGTTACGAAAACCCGTGGTAAACCCGCATGGAGCAAGCCCCCTTTCAACGATATTCACCACACGCACACACACAAACCAAGATTAGGTTATGTATAAGTCTACTCGGTCACACGAAAATCTTGCAATTAGATCATAGTTTCCTCATAAGTTCTTCTCAAGGTTATGCTTAAAGCAAACGCACTCAAGGCGTATAGTCATGGGGAGTGGGATTCCAAGAGGTTTACTACTGAGATGAAAATTTTTCCTCTTGTTTATATAGCCCTTCTCCCACCACCCCACCATTGAGGTCACTTTCAACACCCTGTCAACCGTGACCCTCGCCCCCATCGCCTCCACCATCAGCAATGGGCAATTTAACCCAACCGGTCCTCATTGAGATCTTTAATTCATCGCACTGTGACCAGTACGTAGAGCTCCAGCCCAAACTCACAGCACCGACCTCCACTGCCTGCACTGCACATGCATGGGCCATCTCGGTCAAAGACACATTGACGAAAGCAAAGCTTACCGCAAAATTGACACGCCAATCACACCTCGCAGACCTAAAAACTCTCCCATCTGCTGCACTAATAACTTCCCATCAGCCAGCGTGACCACCACTAGTGGCCTCACCACCTCAACCGAATATGCAGGCTCCAAACATTTCCTGCCCGCGCTGTCACCGTACATGCGAACTACGCGTCGGTCTAGGCAGTAACTTTGGGAATCCATCTCATAGAACTTTGTAAACCCGTGCCAGGAGCACCAACGTACACTCACCACATCCGTCTCAACTCTGCGTACTGTTCAAGCACTGTTCACTCGCCATAAGGGCCTATTAGGCCACGGTAGAACATCGCTAGCCTTACCACGCCACTGCTCTTCTCCTCATCAGCAGCTAAATCACATCGGACCACGCCCACATTACACAACACATGCCTGCAAACGAAACCTCTCTAGTAAGTTGGAAGTTGGTCCTGGGCTCCCCGTCCATTTGGCTCCTCCGCTGTATGTGTAATCCGAGC
The DNA here is from genome assembly GCA_017591395.1 of Schistocephalus solidus. Classification (NCBI taxonomy): domain Eukaryota; kingdom Metazoa; phylum Platyhelminthes; class Cestoda; order Diphyllobothriidea; family Diphyllobothriidae; genus Schistocephalus; species Schistocephalus solidus. The sequence continues at coordinate 11,824 of WEDG01003239.1, read as the reverse complement.
CTGACACTACAACGGTGAGTTTAAAGTCGAAGCTTCGAAGGTTGCCAACTGACGGTGAATCTCAGACCTTGTAATCAGTACAGTGTGTTTGTGTGCAGTAGCCGACAGGCTGACTGAGATTCGAACTGCAAAAGACCCTTCTTAATATGGCCTGTATGGCGCTCCTGCTCCGTGGGATCAGAGCCAGTTATGGCGCCATGGCTAGGGGTTCTTCCAGTCGCGTCAATCACCCGTGACATTTCCCACCTCCCGGCTTCTGGACTTGATCATAACACCGGGCCCAGATGCGGCGGGTGAGGGAGGACGGAGATACCGCGCAAGTCAACGCTCACTACAATTTGCTTCACGTGCAAGTCACCGTGCCGGGACAACCTTTCTGCGAGTCACACGGTGGACCTCCTCCAAACCAACAGTCTGTTTGTCATGTATGCTGGGGGTTTGAAATTCATCTACTGAGAGAAACTGACAGACCGGGACATCCTGATCAAACACGTGATAAACGCGGTTAAAACCCATATCTAGTGGAGCCACACATTTGGCCTTTCACTTTCTTTGTGGAAATTTTGAGCTTTGCTTATTCTTTATAAATGTTCTAGAGGTTATCAAGGGCCTGGGTGTATCCTTTTTCAAGTCCAAGCCTTCCGTAATATCATGTCATGAGTGTCTCCAAAGCACCAGATTTATAGTCCAAAATGTTAATTATATTGACAATAGGACTTGCCTTTTCAACGTATACGTAAAAGGTAGACTAAAATGATGTGAGTTTATATTCCGTATCCTGTGCACTGGGGACAGGAATGAAATTTGGCATTTAATAATATAAAATTTAATGTGCTACGAGCATCGTGTTTATTGTCAGTTTTACTTAGAAAAAATGGAGGTGGATGAGTGGGCCGTTAGTTATCATTACTTGAAAAGAAAGCAACAATGGGAACTCAACAGACTTAGCAAATCTTAGAGTAGACAGCATACCATTAGACTGCACTACCCTACCTTACTTCTTGGTCAGATTTGGATTCCGTTTGTTAATAACCTCATTCTGACGGCATGCCTCACTTGACTTAAATTGATAACTCAGAGGACTTCATCGATCTCGTGAAGCTGCCGGTCTAGCTGGGGGTGCTGTTCAGTTGTAGGTAGATGAAGGCATTAAGTGGCTTAATTAAGAGGGAGATGCAGACTTATTTGTATATGTATTTTTCAAAGGCTACAGGAAGATCCATTTATGGCCCTATTTATGTTCGATGTTTTCGAATATTTACACTCAGACGAAAGTGGCTTACTCTTCGAAAGTGGTCTTTTCACAATAAAAAAAAACAAGTAAAAGTTATTTCTTTGATTCAATATGATTCAATACGAAAAGCTTGAGGATGACAAAGTGTTTTACAAAACTGTCTTTGGTCAGTCATTTTTTAACAGAGTTTTTTGTCAAAAATTTCGCGAGCAAGTTTTCTTATACACATGTGAATGGGTCGTCCTCTGGTCTAGCCACGTGCGTTCGCTTTTGAATTTGTAGGGGTGGCCAAGTGTAGCGGCCGAAGACTTCGATGTTGGCACACACACGGGTGAGCAACGCACCTGTAGTCGTTATTAGTTGGTGCGCATACTGAACAGGGTCTGTAAGCACCATGCCGATCACTCAAACGCAACGGTCATTATAAGGCACGACAGAAAGGTAGGAAATGGGTTTTACTTATAAGAAGGTTATAAATGTATGAAAGGGCATAATATAACATGAGGAAGGAGACTTTACATATAGATATGTTCCGTATGGTGTGGGGGGAATTCTGCCATGTCGGTTGGATAAACGGTAGCGAGTGCAATGCTGGGGTTCACTGCAGTGTCGGAAAGAGGGTATGCTGACATTGAGAGGGGGGACAACGATGAGATCTGCAGCGACGATAACCGTGGGGACGGGGTTTAGCGTTTAAGAGTGGAAGGGGCACCGGCATCTTCACCGACATTCGACTACGCCGACTTTGTCCTGGGTTCTTGCCAAAATTCAGTCTTCAATCCACTTAAACAACCTGTTCAGTGTCTTGGTGCGTTACAATAGAAGCGAATACTGGGGACCTGTACGATCGATCCGTTTTGAGTGGGTGGTCTCAAATGATCAGTTAGATACCGGTGAGGAGTGTAGTGCTGTTGGCAAATGCGGGTGAGCGTCATGGAGATGCTTACGGTCAGGAGCCTGTAAGACGGTACAAAAACGGTAACAAGGGGAGATGTCAGCGGTAAGGAGGGAAGGAACACCGGCCATCTTCACAGGCCATCGATTACACCATTCCCATCCGGGATCTGCGTGAAAACTGATCCCAGTCTATTCAAATGATTCTGTCAGAACTGTGGTCCTTTACATAGCCTTCCCTGATTTGCAGCACTGCCCTCAGTGCTATGCGGGTTGGTATTTGGCGGTTGTGGAAGTGTGTGCTCCTCTCCATCGCACCATTGCCATCAATGTAGCGTCTGAGGATGTCAAGGATAGCACACACTGTGGAGTATATCGCTATGACTAGCTTAAGCCATATAACGCTTGCAGAATTGTTAAGCACTTCATCAGGCCCACAGGTATAAAAAGAAGGAGAGACTAAGTTTATAACGCAAGGAATCAATGTAAACAATAACAAATGGTAGACAATAAAAGAGAAGTGTAAAGTTACAAGCGAATACTGGGGATTGTACATTCAATCCGTTTGGAGTGGGTGATCATGAATGATCAGTTAGATAATGGTGGGGGGTGCAGTGCTGTTGGCAAATGCGAGTGAGGATCGTGGAGATGCTGACGGACAGAGGCATGCGAGATAGGACGATAGCGGTAACGAGGGGAGATGTCAGCGGTAAGGAGGGAAGGAACACTGGCCATCTTCACAGACCATCGATTAAACCATCTCCATCCGAGTGCCGCACGAAAAGTGTTTCGAGTCCATTCAAACATTTCTGTTGGAGCTGTGGTCCAATACACAAGTAATTTCTCTGTATGAACGAATTCAAAGAAGTCCTCTGGTCTCAGTGAGCAATCATGACCAAGGACAATCCGGAAAATCTAGAATAGGTTGCTGCTTACTTGCCTATAAGATAGAGGGAATAAGTCAAGTACATTCAACCTCTCTTTGCATGGCAAATACTTTTGACAATTGACCATATTTTTTGCCCTAGATTTTAACTCTTCGAGGAGGTCAGTATCCTCTCTTATCCAGAGTTCGGCTGCTGGCATTACAAGTTACCTTCTGAACCATCTTCTTGCAGTCTTCTATCGACACTATATTTATGGTTGTATGTACACCCAGACCTCTACGTCCTTTTGCATCATCTAATGCCGTGCCGTTACTAGTATAATGATGTTTTAGAGTGGCATTTCGGCCGGCATTTAGGTGAAGGACCACGTATTTGGAAACATTGAACTTGCAAATCCATTTGCTTGACCAAACATATATTTTGTCGATGTTGGATTTTAACTTCTTTGCATCGTCAACACAGTTGTCTTAGCTCCATTTTTAATGTTATCCGTGAATATAAGAACCTCACAGTCTAATTTGCTGGTGCAATCATTTACATAAACCCCCTGTGGTACACCACGTTCTACTCTTGCCCATTCGCAAGTAGAATTATCGATGACGAATTTCTTTTCGCTTATGAACAAACAACTCCTTCCTTCCTAGCCTTCCTACGTCCTAGATCGTCTGTAAAAGGAATCTCTGACCATGCGTGATCAAAGGCCTCCTTGAAGTCAAAGAAATGTCGTTCACTGAATAACTCCTATCGGTTTCCTTTTTCCATTTCTCGTGCGAGTAAAGAACACTCGTGAGAAAAGAGCGTCCTGGAAGAAAGATGTTTTATCTATCACATAATATTTTGTTTTTTTCTTTCCAGATATCCCATTAATGTCTTTTGATAATACGTACCATTATTTTTCAAATTTATCTGATTGTGCGATTATTTTTGCAGTCATGTCATGAACTTTCCTTGTTGACCTGGGTGATGAGTGCAAAATTCCTTTCTTCCAAGAGTTCTTCTTCAAAAACCTCAGCAAGATGATGGACATTGTTTCACATAGTTCGTTGGCAATTTCTCAAGTGCTAGTGCAGGCATTCTATCCAGCCTAAACAATTTGGCAGGCTTTATGTACAGTAATTTGGCCTTAATTATGGTCGTTAAATTATCTAGATCCTCTTTTGTTGATGTGGAGGACGAGAAGGAGGAGAAGAGATGAGATGGAGATGGGGTTTGACGAATGGGTTGAAGAGTAGCAAAAGAATAAGGCTCTCCAGTGAAGAAAGGTTGAAAGAAATTAGAAAAAAAGGATGCATTAATCTGGTCATTGGTCTCCAGTTTTACGTCTGCAGACCTAAGGGAAGGGATCAGTTCCTCAGTTCTTTTTGTACTCCAAATGTAGTCGTGCAGTATTTTAGGGGGTCCCAAATAATTTTGCAGTACGTTCAGTTGGAACTTCCTCGGCAGCTTGGTAGCCTCACTTTTACAAATGTTTCGTTGTTGTTTATAGTCCTTTAAGTGCTTATCGGAGCCAGTTAGGCTGTAAGGCCTCCAAAAGCCATTTACATTTGAATGAGGCCTACAGATTTGAGTTAAGTCCCTTTGGGAGGTTTGCAGTTGTCATCATTCTGAGTTAGCAGTTGAGGTAAATAATCCTTTACAGTTACATGCTGAAAATACTCCACTGGTCATTTGCTTGCCCATGCATTTATATTTCCCCATTATATGTCCGACATTTCCTTTTTCATAAGTCGGTAGTCCCATTTTCAATGCTTTTTTCCAAGGTATCTGACAAAATTAATTTGCGAAGAAGTGAGTACAGCGGTATGTTGCTGTTTGACTGAAATGGCAATCGATCCCGCAGGTCTCGCATATTTTCCTCCTCTTCGGAAAAAATATGATCAAGGCAGTTCGACCGTTTTCCTTCCCTATCCCGTATTCTAAAGGTATCGGTCTAACAAAGACGTTTTCTTTTGTACATTGTAGTAATTTGTTATTTGATTTATCTTGCTGCTCATGCGCAATCTATTTTTGCCAATCAATACTGCGAGCGCTAGAATTTTCAGCGACCAGGTCACTTTTCTTCTCCCTCGCTCGCTACAGCTCCGTTATGAGCAAGACCTCCTAGTCATATGTCTGAGAAGGTGAACGGTACGCCAAGGAAACTTTCAGTGGCCTGGTATATTTAACAGATATTATGATGCTTAACAGTTTAACATCCTGAACTGGAGTATGAACTTCAGTCATAGGGGGTCAGCTTACAAGTGAAATAAACTCTGACTCCTCCTCCTTCTCCTCGAACTCGTTAGTTTCTCATGGAATGTTTAGATCCTCAAAGGGATATTTTGAAATCTTCGATATCAGCTGTAAGCCACGTTTCAGTGAAAACCGTAATTTATCATTTAATTTCATCACCTATGTTTCTTACTTCATCTAGCTTGTAGAACAAGCTTTATACATTTGTGGAAAAGGACCTTTTATGGTCGTTTTATCGGGAGACCCAGCCCTGACTGTAACAAGTTTCTGTCGCAGGAAAGATGCCTTGATGTGCACTATTTAACCATCATTATTGTTTAGCCCTTCCTCTACTGTGGCGTTTTTCTCCCTCACTTCTCTCCTTAGTTACTACATTTTCACCCGTTCACTCAGATCGTAGTCCGGCTGAGAAAACACTTCTTTGTGTGAACTCCTTGCGGCCATCTTTCCTTCCAACAAAGCGCTGCCTGAGCTTCATTTTCGAAAGTAATTTTTAGGAACCTTGTGGATGTTCACAGGTTGCGGTTCGGATCTGCTTTGTCTAATCGGAAAGTTTCTTACACGGTGAAAATTTCCCCATCTTTCAGGACAGCACTGGCGTATTCGTGAATAACATCTAGATCGTGCGTCACTAACTCCTTTGGAAAGGATTATGTGGATTCTTGGACACACTATAATACGATATATTCCTTACGTTTCATGGGCGAGCTCTTTATTGCTCTACCTGCGCTAGGAGGGTAGTGCACCATGGTTGCGCTTCCTATAGATGCTGGCTCATCGACATGAGCCTGATTTTAGTCTGACATGGGGATTTTGGGACTTACATTGGTGTAGGACACACTAGCTTTGGTCTGGGAACTTCCACAGTCAATGCCTTGATGCAGTGTTATGCGTAAATTCAGCGTGTCCGGACTTTTAAAGACCCTCCCTAACTGAGTTGGTCTTGTGCTTAAATAAAGTGACAGTGGACCCTTCCAGAATGAACTGCGAGCGCTTCTTATAGTTTCTTGCAGGTCTTTTGAGGGTTACCCTGGTTGTTTCTTATTTAATGTTTGGTGATTCTTTAGGTTTACTTACCGAAGCAGGTAATGAAGATTGACCAATTTTTGTTGCATAAGCGTCAACTGCCCTCTCATTCTGAGGAGCTGGTTTGTCTGGAGTTTTACCTGGATACTTAACTCGCATCCTCTTCCTGAGTGACTCTCAGTTTCCCAACTTTGTGCATTCCCTATAAACTTATTGTTTGCTTGTCGGTTTGGGGTTTGACGGAATATAAAGGATTTTTCTTTTTCTGTCCTCCAGAATAGCCATAATGATGTCAGTCAGTAGGCCTTGCGTCTTTTCGGGAATTTGGACTTGCTGGCTGCCTCGGAATCCGTCTCATTTGTCGCAGGGTTGTCAGTGTCTGCTTCTAGTATACTGGTCCTATTTTCCTCTTGTATTTCCTGAAATCCACTGTGTTTAATCACCTTGGAGTCTAATGATCTCATCGGTATTTTTTCACAAGAAACTGGTAGTGAATTAAAATTATTCTCAAATGCTGTTATATATTTAGCAAAGTAAGTTGATCAGCTGTGGCCATGCGCTCAGCGTGCCGTGGGTAATGCAAAGCTTTTCGTTACCAGAGGTCACGGGTTCGAATCCCGGCCGCACAACTTTGGCAGACGATTTTTTCATGACTGTGCCTAAAGCCAGTATACGGATCCTTATATCTTATTATATCTCCCGAAGTCTACTGTACTTAATCGCCCTGTCATCTAATGTCCTGATGGGTTTTTTTCGCAAAAGACTTTTAAATAAGTAAAAATCGTTTGCAACTGCTGTTCCATATTAACCCCGGGCCGAGCTCTCGAACTGCAGTTATTAATGCGTTGCTCTTCGTTACTAGATGTCAAATCTTCTAATGCAGGCACTTATTTTTATAGACACGTTCCAGAACTTTATGTGGAACTCTTAAGCATTACTATATCTGCTAAGTATTCAAGACCACTGATGATACCGATTACGTACCGTTCACCCTATCAGACTTATGATCAGGATTTCATTCTCATAACGGAACTGTACAAAGTCAGCTAGGAGAAAGACGTCCTCATCGATGTATGTTTTAACGCTCCTTGTATTGATTGGAAAGGATGAACTGCGCAGGGAATGCTAGGTAACTTCATCCACAAATTAATACAATAGGAAACAGACAAACTTCTCTTTCAGAATGTTACCTTTGTAACACGTACGAGAGATGAACAACAGTGGAAATGTCTTGACCTGATTATTACCCGAGATTAAAAGCATGTGCTAGACCTCCAGGTTCGACTGACATTAGGGTCAAACGATCGAATCACCCTATACTTCGAGTACTCACTGTATTCCAAACTACATTTGCCTAGTAAGTAGGAAAGAAACATTTGGAATGGGGATAACACACATATGAGAAGACAAATGTCAGAGGTATCCTGGGAAACAGAACTACATTGGGGAACCAATAACGACTGAATGACTCTCACCTCATTATCGAAAAGAATTGCTTATCTCAACTGTTCTCATAGAAGAAAACCACAAACTGCCCAAAATTGACAAACTCGTACTTGCAGGACTCTTTCAAAAAACGAAATTGCTTCTGTAGGTGATACACTCAAACCAGGTTCGATGACCATATACGGGAATAGAAGCAGCAACGCTAAATTTGTAAAAGTGAGGCTACGAAGCTGTGAGCGAATTTCAAACTGAATATTCTGCAAAAATCATTGTAATACCCCAAAATGATATAAGGATACATATGGAGTACAGGCAGAACTTGGCAAATTATTCCTGCCCTTAGGTCTGCAGACGGAAAACTGGAGACCGGTGACCAGGTTAAAGCATCCCTTCATTCCAAATTCTTTAAGACCGTCTTCACCAGAGGGCCTATTTCTTTCGATGCTATTTCACCCCTTTGTTAACCAATGTTCTCCCTCCTTTCCCTTCCTCCTCCTCCTCCTCCTCCTCCTCTTCCTCCGCATTACTCCGTATAAAGCCTGCAAGATTACTTGTGGTGGATAGAATTCATGTATGAGCACTTAGAGAACTTGCTGAAAAACTGTTCGAACCACTGTCCATCATATTCTGAAAGTCATTTGAAGAAGGTGAACTCCCAGAAAAAATGGAAGTGTGCATTCATCCCCTAGATCTATAAGGGAGGTTCTTTCTCCTGAATAACATAAAGTTACGAAAACAACGAATAATGAAATATATTCAGGAGTTTTTCACTGTCAGGCTGATCCTCCAATGCATTTTTATTTTAGGTTTTTCCTGTGTTCTAAGGAAGTGCCCGATCAATACACCTTTTTTACTTCGTCTGATAAGGCCATAAACCAGCATTAAATACAACTATTATTATGATTGGGTTGCAAAAATTACCTTCCTGTCAGATTTACTGGCATAGCGTGTAAAAAATAGAGTGTCTTATCAAGAGGCATTTGATAGGCTATCTGGAAAACAGCTTAATTTATGCGGTCCAACACGGCTTCCGTCTGGAAAGTTCCTGTCTCACGGGTGCTCTTCAAGCACACGAGAAGCGGACAAAGGCCACATATAGGGATCATCCAGTAGCTGTCGTATATTTTGACTTCAAGAAGGCCTTTGGTAGCATACCACGCAAGCTTCTCGTACAGAAAATTCGAAACGTATGAATTCGAGGAAAACTTTTCAATTGGATCAAGAATTTTTTGTCTTCTTGTCTTGTTGTTCGAAATCCTCTCTCGGAATGGGCAAAAGTGGCAAGTGGTGTTCCACAGGGTTCTGTTTTTGGCCCGCCACCTTCCTAATCTGCGTGAAAAACTGTCTCAATGACTAAGATTGTGAACCTGTCATGTTTGCAGATGATATAAAATATCGACTGAAGTCAGCTCTGTTGACAATGCAAAAGGATTTCAATCGAATATCAACAAACTTAGTGCCCTGTCGGCCAGGTAGCTTCTCATGTTTAATGTATCTGAATATCTGATCCTATACATAAGCGCTGGTCAAAATGTTACTCAGAAACACCAGTAATTAATTAATAGATAAATATTTTATTTTAATACTCTGAAGGACAATGTCATTTGAAAAATAAATTAAAATGAGTGCGAAATTTTGTACAGTATTGGTATGAATGGTAGGTCAGCTTCTTGGCGATAAAACATGACACAAATCAGTATGATCAAAAAAAATAGATAAAATAGCAGACAGTGAAAAAAAACTCCTTGGAAAAGTTTATGGAAAAGTCATATGTTGAATTTGGTTGGTTGGTTTTTAAGAAGAAATAAAACTGTCGCCTCTGGGAGAAAAACATACGCGTTAGGTAGGACCAACATGCTGATGAAAGCGTATTTGGCTTCAAAACGATACTCGTCGTGGGATAAATCATGTAATGACAGGGGCTACTTTTACCACCGTAGGTGTGACCTCAATGCATATTAACTAGCTATAAGCATAACCGTCAAGGATGCTAGACAGGGGAAACCTTCGCAGGCATCATCCGTAGGCTTAGGGTCGAACGACAAAAGGACCTTAGAGATCGTGAAGGTCATGGTAGAATTGCAGAGAACCGACCATGATACTCTCATGGCCCGATGTTAAATGCAAAAACCTTGACTTTGCTAACACAAAACGTAAATTAAGAAATTATTTCGCAAGCACTCTATATTGCTTTAGCATATTTTTAATCAACGATTCAAACTTTTTCAATGGACTATTGCAGAGCCTTACAGAAAAAATCCAGGCTTTATCCCGCTTTAGATTTTTAATTCAAATACAGCCTCATATACTATTCTACATTTTCTCCAAAACAGACTTAAAAAATTACGAAAGCAACTTAGCGATCTGTCGGTAAGCTCTTTGTCAGTTCGCTTAAGGATAGCACAGATATTTGAATTAGCATTGAAAATTAGGCTCCCGTGAGATAGGCATAGAATCTTAGGCACTAAGTGATGCCAATTCATCCAGATATGTTGCTAAAATCTTCTATGTTCGGTCATTAACTAAGCGTCTGAATGTAACTTCGCCTTTGCTTGACTGTAACAAAAATTGCGTTACAGAGGATTTGGCTAAGGCAGAATTGTTAAATTTTATTTTTTGCTAACCACTTTACCATTGAAACTACCCTCACTCCCTCAATTTCTCTGCTTTCAAATTCAAATTCACATAAAACCACCATTAATTTTTCGATTCAAGTATTCAAAAAGAAATAGCTCACCTACAAAATTCACATTCGGCTGGAACTGATAGCATTCCGAACTGACTTATTAAACAGTTAAGTGATTTTCCAACTTTACTAAGCAAATTATTCTCAGTATATCTTGAAAATGTTCTCTTCCCCGAGTATTGGAAAACTTCTATTATAATTTCAGTTTTTAAATCTGGTTCCCGCTCTGACATTCATAACTATCGCGGTGTTCATAAAACTCTAAATCTTTAAAAAAATTATTGCAAAAAAATTATGGATCGTTGCAAAAGTAATCGAATTCTAAACTCCTTTCAACATCACTTTTTACCGGACCGCTCTTGTGAAACCTGCCACATGTCTTTTCTAAACCAGTTAACCTCTATTTGTAATTATTATCTATCTTGATTAGTTAGCTGTTTTGATCTTAGAAAGGTATTCGAGAAAGTGCCTCATAGACAACTTCTAACTTAACTAGAAGTTATATGATTTCTTAGTCCCTTTACTGACTTTATTAGATCAAACCTATCTGATCAAAAACAAAAAGTTTTAGTAGGGTCCTCATACTCAAGTGCGTCCCAAATTGTAAGTGGTGTCCTTCAAGGTACCATGTTAGGACCTTTGTTGTTCTTACTTAACACCAATGAAATTTCATTGACCGTTAAACATTCCCAATCTTATATTAATGCAGATGACCCAAAATTCGTGTATTCCTTCTCTAATTCTAAGGCCGAACGATTCCCAGAACAAATTCGCTCTGACTTAGACACTCCTTTGGCATGGAGATCGACGTTTCTAATAGAATTCTCACCTTCTAAGTGTCACTACACGTGTTTTCGGCCTGCAATGCTGCCGCAACCTGTTATTTTTAAAGGTTGCCCTATAACTGGATGTTCCTCCATCAAAGACTTGGGCTTAAGCTACGCCAATTAATTAGATATTTCGCCTCATGCCAATAGAATAATGACCAAAGCTGCTCAGATTTGAAGCTTTATTTCTTATAATTTCTACCTTCCTGAAATTAAATTAAGACACTTTATCGTATATTTGTACTTCCCATTCTTGAATTTTGCTGTACTTTCTTGGGTTCACTGAAAGAATCTAGCCGTTCAAAAAATTTCTCGTATCCGACTCTTTCAAATATTTCCTACTCAACTAGATGCCATCTGACGAGGTTAACATTTATTTCGATCAGGAGACTGGAAACAGGCTTTTGCCTCATTTTTAGACTAACTAATAGCTCTCCGAGGTCACCAATACAAACTGAAAAGAAAACACCCCAAACTTGAAGTGAGGGCCAACTTCTTTTCCCAACGGGCGATTGAAGAATGGGACAAACTACCGAATTCGGTTGTTCAGGCTGAAAGCGTTGAAACGTTTAAAGACGACTTGATGAATTTT
>WEDG01003238.1:0-69754 GCA_017591395.1 Schistocephalus solidus | reverse complement strand
ATCAGTTCCTTAAGATCGGTGAGCCCCACACTATCATCATATTCCCGATCACAACCGACAAAACAACGATCCCCGATGGCTCAATGGTAGAGCGTTCGACTCAAATACCAAAGGTCGCGGGTTCGAATCCCAGGTGTGCCACACTTGGGATTGGGTATGACTAGCTGATGACGGCTATTAAGCCAGAAATGGCCATTCTGGTTTCAATGGTATTTGTCGGTTCCATTTCATCATATGCTACACGTCGCTATGCGACCGCCTGCGAGGGCTCTAGTCTGAGCTCCAGGGCACAACGGAACATACATGTTCCTTAAGCAGATCGGTGAGCCCCACACTAGCATCATATTCCCGATCACAACCGACAAAACAACGAGCCCGTGGCTCAATGGTAGAGCGTTCGACTCAAATACCAAAGGTCGCGGGTTCGAATCCCAGGTGTGCCACACTTGGGATTGGGTATGACTAGCTGATGACGGCTATTAAGCCAGAAATGGCCGTTCCGGTCTCCCTTGTCTTTGTCGGTTCCATTTCATCATATGCTACACGTCGCTATGCGACCGCCTGCGAGGGCTCTAGTCTGAGCTCCAGGGCACAACGGAACATGCATGTTCCTTAAGCAGATCGGTGAGCCCCACACTATCATCATATTCCCAATCACAACCGACAAAACAACGAGCCCGTGGCTCAATGGTAGAGCGTTCGACTCAAATACCAAAGGTCGCGGGTTCGAATCCCAGGTGTGCCACACTTGGGATTGGGTATGACTGGCTGATGACGGCTAATAAGCCAGAAATGGCCATTCCGGTCTCCCTTGTCTTTGTCGGTTCCTTCCATCATATGCTACACGTCGCTATGCGACCGCCTGCGAGGGCTCTAGTCTGAGCTCCAGGGCACAACGGAACATACATGTTCCTTAAGCAGATCGGTGAGCCCCACACTATCATCATATTCCCGATCACAACCGACAAAACAACGAGCCCGTGGCTCAATGGTAGAGCGTTCGACTCAAATACCAAAGGTCGCGGGTTCGAATCCCAGGTGTGCCACACTTTGGGATTGGGTATGACTGGCTGATGACGGCTAATAAAGCCAGAAATGGCCATTCCGGTCTCCCTTGTCCATGTCGGTTCCATTTCATCATATGCTACACGTCGCTATGCGACCGCCTGCGAGGGCTCTAGTCTAAGCTCCAGGGCACAGCGGAACATACATATTCCTTAAGCAGATCGGTGAGCCCCACACTATCATCATATTCCCGATCACAACCGACAAAACAACGAGCCCGTGGCTCAATGGTAGAGCGTTCGACTCAAATACCAAAGGTCGCGGGTTCGAATCCCAGGTGTGCCACACTTGGGATTGGGTATGACTGGCTGATGACGGCTAATAAGCCAGAAATGGCCATTCCGGTCTCCCTTGTATTTGTCGGTTCCATTTCATCATATGCTACACGTCGCTATGCGACCGCCTGCGAGGGCTCTAGTCTGAGCTCCAGGGCACAACGGAACATGCATGTTCCTTAAGCAGATCGGTGAGCCCCACACTATCATCATATTCCCGATCACAACCGACAAAACAACGATCCCGTGGCTCAATGGTAGAGCGTTCGACTCAAATACCAAAGGTCGCGGGTTCGGATCCCAGGTGTGCCACACTTGGGATTGGGTATGACTGGCTGATGACGGCTAATAAGCCAGAAATGGCCATTCCGGTCTCCCCTTTGTATTTGTCGGTTCCATTTCATCATATGCTACACGTCGCTATGCGACCGCCTGCGAGGGCTCTAGTCTGAGCTCCAGGGCACAACGGAACATGCATGTTCCTTAAGCAGATCGGTGAGCCCCACACTATCATCATATTCCCGATCACAACCGACAAAACAACGAGCCCGTGGCTCAAATGGTAGAGCGTTCGACTCAAATACCAAAAGGTCGCGGGTTCGAATCCCAGGTGTGCCACACTTGGGATTGGGTATGACTGGCTGATGACGGCTAATAAGCCAGAAATGGCCATTCCGGTCTCCCTTGTATTTGTCGGTTCCATTTCATCATATGCTATACGTCGCTATGCGACCGCCTGCGAGGGCTCTAGTCTGAGCTCCAGGGCACAACGGAACATGCATGTTCCTTAAGCAGATCGGTGAGCCCCAAACTATCATCATATTCCCGATCACAACCGACAAAACAACGAGCCCGTGGCTCAATGGTAGAGCGTTCGACTCAAATACCAAAGGTCGCGGGTTCGAATCCCAGGTGTGCCACACTTGGGGATTGGGTATGACTGGCTGATGACGGCTAATAAGCCAGAAATGGCCATTCCGGTCTCCCTTGTATTTGTCGGTTCCTTCATCATATGCTACACGTCGCTATGCGACCGCCTGCGAGGGCTCTAGTCTGAGCTCCAGGGCACAACGGAACATGCATGTTCCTTAAGCAGATCGGTGAGCCCCACACTATCATCATATTCCCGATCACAACCGACAAAACAACGTGCCCGTGGCTCAAATGGTAGAGCGTTCGACTCAAATACCAAAGGTCGCGGGTTCGAATCCAGGTGTGCCACGCTTGGGATTGGGTATGACTGGCTGATGACGGCTAATAAAGCCAGAAATGGCCATTCCGGTCTCCCTTGTATTTGTCGGTTCCCTTCCATCATATGCTACACGTCGCTATGCGACCGCCTGCGAGGAGCTCTAGTCTGAGCTCCAGGGCACAACGGAACATGCATGTTCCTTAAGCAGATCGGTGAGCCCCACACTATCATATGTATGCATATATATATATATATATATATATATATATATATATATATATATATGCAGAATGATATTATCGACAAAGACAATTGAGACTGGAATGGCCATTTCTGGCTTATTAAACCGTCATCAGCCAGCCGTACCCAACCCCAGGCGCTTTGGTGCCCGAGGCTCGATCTCGCTACCATTTGGGAAGAAGTCCAACGCTTTACCCACTGTGCGACGAGCTCTTTTTCTTGCCGGTTTCGATCGGGAATATAAGCAATGGCAGTTGGTTGCTCACCGATCGGTTACAGGCCTAACTCGTCCCGTTGTGTCTTGGGGTTAACTCTAGAGCCCCGCCAGCAGCCACAGAGCAGCTAGGGATATATGCAGAATGATCTTTTCGACAAAGACCAGGGAGGCTGGAATGGCTATTTCTGGCTTATTAGCCTGATTTAGCCGGCCTTGATGAGGTCACGTACCGTAAATTTCAACGCGTTTCGATCGGTGGCAGCAGATTTGAAGAGCTCTAACCATTGTCTTCGCCAATGATGGCGACCGAATATCACAAGTCCAAGAACCACTTCCACGCCTTGATTGGGATACTTAGAGCTTGGTTTTTAGTTGAGCTGTTCTTCGACGCCTCCAGGTAGATAACGGTGCTATATCGAAGGCAGTATCACTTATGTAGACGGCGGAGAACATACCCAAACCACCTCAGTCATCTTTCGTGAAGGGCCTGGTATGTTATTGCGATGATTTCGCAGTGAGTGGGGATCGTCTCATTTGAGGCAAAATCGCTGTACTTTTCTGAGTAAGGACCATTGACCGGGTGCTTGGTTGATGAAGTGTTTGCGCTGGGAAGGGTTGCAGTCGGTGCGGGGGATATGATGCAGTTGTGAGATGACTGATTGGGGAGGTAGTCAT
Organism: Schistocephalus solidus; assembly: GCA_017591395.1. Taxonomy (NCBI): domain Eukaryota; kingdom Metazoa; phylum Platyhelminthes; class Cestoda; order Diphyllobothriidea; family Diphyllobothriidae; genus Schistocephalus; species Schistocephalus solidus. The sequence goes on along the minus strand of WEDG01003238.1, from coordinate 66,090 downwards.
GCCACCAAATAACACCCTCCGTATGGCAAAGCTAAGACATGACATTAGACGGAACATCTTTCACCCTATCACATTTCTGTCTGTAGGCTCAATAATGCTAACGCGTGCCCGAGAGTGTACTAAATGACCAGTTGGGAGATATCCAAAATCTTGGGGTTGATCGATCTCAGAGGTTTCGGGTATAGAGGGTGGTTAGTTTTTCGCAGAGACCGAGGCTTAATAGGTCTGAGAAGCGAAACAGACTATGTCAATGCTCGTGATAATCGTTATACAAACGCTAGCGAAACCAAGAGACAGCCCTATCTAACACGGGGTACGTGGGCCGCTGACAGCACGTATCATTTCCACCCTCGTAGGCAAAGGAGACCTTCTGATCGTGATAGCGCATAAGCAATCGGCAAATACGTCCGTATAAGATAGAAGGTTGCTTCTTCACCCAGATGTGGGTGTTAACGGGCAGAAATACTAGCGCGGTTTGGCAACGGAGGTGCAGTTGAAAGTGAAGTATCGCAACTGCGTTGGATTGCTCTACCACGAAATGCATGACCTTGAAAAAAGCTCTTCTTAAATGCACGCCTTGGAGGAGCTGGTTGATTCAACCAAGGCCAGGACTTATAAAATCCCACCTACCCATAGTGCTTATTGATGATGTGCCGGTCGTTAATTTCCAAGTCGCTCTAGATGTCATTTTCATCCTATTTTTATTCTCGTCACTGAAATTTTTCCTCCTCTTTGCAGCTCTTCTACGTCATCTTCCTGCTGATCTTCAGCAACATCATGTTGCGCTCTCTGACCATCACTTGTTCTGCCCAGGAGATGGTAGTCATCCTCATGGTTCTGTCCCTTCTTGTGGAGGAGCTTAAACAGGCAAGCAAAGACGACGCTGCAACCCTATTTGCCTCCAGCTTTTTTATAATTACTGCTTTGTTTAATCTTTAGCCTGCGTGGTGTAGCTGTAAACACAGTGTAAACTGGGGACCATGCATGGGGAGCTGTTTTCAGTTAGGTGAATTTAATAACCGGTGGAACAGTTAATTTAACCACGCAACGTCATCAAGCAACTTATGGTTGACCGTATCGTGGGTAAACACCTCCCCCTGTTTTCCTCAACGTCAGACAACCAATATACCTCTCCCGGTGAACGCTCCTTCTTCTACCTCCGACGTTCCACCTGGGAATCGTATTTTCTGTAACTTAAGTAGAAATCATAGTAGTTAACCATGTCAAGTAAGGCCTTTTACTGTTCTGCAGGCATTTGGTTCGGGTTCGAGCTTCCAGGAGTACATCAGTGACGGTTGGAACCAGCTGGACTGCACTGCTATCCTTTTCTTCACCATTGGCCACGTTATGCGATGGGCATCTTTCGTGCAAGTAAGGGACAACGATCTAGTGGAGGCGCGACTGCAACTCGGCATGAGTCCCAACGCCACCTGTCATCCCAATTTTCGTAATTTCAATGACAGCTGTGCCGTCCTCAGGACGCCGGCAGGTCAATCGCCCCAGGTGAATGGTCGAGACCTTCCCAAATGGGCGCACAACTCCGAGATGGCTATGAAGGCTGCTCTGTTGGGCTTGGAGGCACCTTCCTCTGTGATCCTGGAATGGGATGGTACCGTGACCTACGATCATCCCGTCTTCATCCTCACGGAGGAGCGCTTCACCCTGGCCCGCATCTTCTATGCTTTCAGCCTCTTTGCATTCTTCGTCCGCCTCATGTATATATTCAGCTTCAGTATCGTTCTGGGGCCAAAACTCATCATGATAAGGCGTATGGTGAGTACCGCTGTGACTTTGAACTGCCCTTTGGGGCCTATCAAAGAGCGGCCTTCCGGACACTAGCTCTTCAACCGGAAATAAAGTCCAGTGCTTGGTGTTTTCTTGGGCGGATTTTGTTTCAGGGCTAAGAGAGATATTTATTTAATTTATTAATTAGAAACGTGTAATTTCCGTAGGTGGTTGATACCGTCCGTGCCATTAACGAGTAAATCATAACTTAAAGCAAACAACAGGAAAGAGTAATCTCACAAAACCAGGAAAGATTTGTTGCGAAATATGGGACCAAATCACTTATCCCCAAATGTGAAAAGGAAACAGATGTATTGATTCGCATATATGGCAGGCGTGGCCGTAATACCTTAGCGGCTGAGCTCGCAGCGCGAAGTGCGGACTCGGTGGCGCGAATATGTCTCATATCCACCTTTTCTGTTAGCGAGCGCTATCCATTTCCAGTGACACACTATCAAAAAATAATGAATGAGAGTTTGACTACTTAACTTGCATGATGCTAGCTTTTCTCTGTAAAGCTCGACAGTAATCACAGCGCGTTGTGAAGATCGAACCGCCAGCAGACCTTAAACATTGGGTAAGGTATGATTGTTGCTAAAACAAGTAAGCGTGTAATAAATTTTGACCATCCGATAAGAGCCTTCGTATTGTGTCAGTCACCTGGGTTTGCTCAGGCGTACATGAAAGGCAGAGGCTATGGGGAAGCTGGAATAAAAACAACAAACCCTGTGCCCTATTCAATGTTTCTGGGAGTTCAGTTACTCACATTTGCCGCAACAGGCTGCGCTGCATGTGCGTTGGACGGGGACCGTACGGATTCACGGTACTTGTTTTGTCAGGTCATGCAGAGCTCTTGCTAGCCCATGACTACTGCCGCGCATGTGTGGGAGGATGCACAATAGACGGTTCCCAATTAAAAAATTTGTTTTTGCTACTTAAAAGCTTACAGTAGGTTGTCTTGTAAAGCTGAAGTTCACCGGGCTGACCGTGGGACAATGGGGACAATTATTTACAGAGCTTTCAATGGGCACAATGGGGACAATCATTAACAGAGCTTTCATTTCATTGGCTGCCTACCGTTTCTTTTTCATTTTGTTCTCTTGCTAGCCCATGACTACTGCCGCGCATGTGTGTGATAAAACACCATAAACATGACCTTTCCGCTCGGTCAGCCATCTCGTCAAATCATTTCACTCATTGGCTGAATAGTGCAGGAGAGCGGTAAGAGAGGGTGAGACCGGCGTTGGAAATCCATCCTCCCGCCATCTCCACAATGGCACAAGAATCATAGCTTGGAGCACTGTCAAATGACGGACTAACAGTCCGGATGCAATGACCCCTTTGTAGTGTGCCCTCTATGACACTTTCACTAAGATGGGGTCCGATCCGTCCTCATGAAAGCCTGGTATGTGTCTGCGCTGACAAAACGTGTTTGGCACGCGTAGCTTAGCCAATTGTCTTTGTCAGTCCCTGCGCTCGTGTCCACTCCCATTGCGCTGTATATTTTCTTCCCATTGGATAAAGGTAGGTGAGGGAGGAGTGAGTGCGGTAAATGCTGCGCAAGTCTGTACTACTAAAAACCAACTCACGAGCAGGTAACCGGTTCTGCACCCATTGTGTGGAGCCCATGGTGGATGTCATCGCTTGCGACGGTCAAACTGTCATGATCAAAAAGATCTGGCTGTAAATACGATATTTTTCACAAAGCAATCCTGTCGTCGGGCGGAGGTTTAAAGCATCAAAACCACAAGAAGCAGTTACCTTTATTCCGATAAAGGCTTTTGTCGGGAGAAATCCGGTTAGTCCAAGGTTTCCAGCTTTCATCTAGTATTCAGCATATGAGCAGTGCAAGTTTTTGAGATTTTTAAAATGAGTACTCTCCGAGCCGTGCGCTGAAGTGTTTTTAAAAATAATTCCCCATGGTTGGTTGGTTGGTTGGTTGCACCAACAGTCCCACTAGACATCATACTTTTTCAATAAAGGTAACCAACAAGGACTAGAATGACTGGGTTGCTCATTTCTGGTTCGCTGTTCTCTTCAGCCAGCCACGGTTTAAATCCAATCGGGTAAAAACAACCATGAGCCTCAGTAAGAAGTGCCTGAAATGTAAATTGCTCCCTGGGCTACCCACCAGACATCCTCGGCTTTAAACGAGCCTGGGTGGTAGATCTATCTCTTATTCGGGCCGTCAGAAGAAGACTTAAAAGGGGCACTGCCCGTTAAAGGTTAAGACTAACCTTTCGTAGCTCGAGTTAAGTGCTGAACTGGCAATATTACACCACATGCATTAGGGCTGGTTATTGTCAAACTTCGGTCAGTGTAAATCAGTCGGATTCACCCTGACGTTCATTGAAGCAACCAGGCAGCTTGCAATAAATCCAGTGTTTTTTACGTCGAGGCCTACTGAGTATTTGATAATAAACAGTCCAGAAACTAGCGCACCATGCTCGTTCGTCACTTTCCGTACGCCCTAACCATTGACTGTTTTACGGTCGTCCATTAAAATTCGCACCAGGCCTGGTGAGAACGCAGCAGTGAGTACAGTTCAGGTCTGTAAATATGGTTAAAAACCCTCTTACCTTCCTCTTTACTTTACCATTCAGGTTACTAATGACCTTCTGCCCTTCCTCTTGCTGCTCTCTGTCATTCTAATCGGTTACGGGGTATCAGTCTCTGCCCTCTCCTACCCCAATGGATTTTACTCCTATTATGACCAGAAAATGTTCAGTAAGTTTGGTGCCTGACACTTCCTTGACCCTAGCAGATGTCAGTTCGGTCCTTCAACGAATGTCGCCCGGTAAGATCATCTACGAGTTTATGATGACGACCTACTTCCAAATGCTTGGTGACTTCGGACTCAGCATTCTTGAAGGCGAAGGTGAGATCTCGCGTCAGCCATGCATAAATGTTAAGCTTATTCCTTAACCATGGCTCATTGCCCTTGGGAGCAGCCAATCAGCTTACAGGAAAAGAGCGGTCGTAAGACCTTGAAATCCAATTGGCCCATTTTCATCGCGCCAGTTAACGTGGGCACAAACACCTTGTAGGGGTTTCAAACCTTAGTCCAAACTACTTGACCCATTAAATGGTGTTGTAACAAAAACACCGGACGCATTACTAGGAAAGCGTGAATAGAAAGGTACACTAGTGATGGTACAATCATGAGGTTTCCTTTGGTAAAATAACGTAATCAAGTAATATTTCCCATTTGCCAGCAGTCCGGGATATCAGTATATTAGGTAGGCAAAACAGAAGACTGGTTGCAGGCAAGGCATGTACTGTGTAAAGGAGGTAGGACATGTGATAAGTATTAGGAGACGTGGCGGGGTGCATAACATGCGGAAGCGTCATAAGTTGAAAGATGACCAATCAGTAGCTATAAGTTCTGTTCACGCGTCCGTGACCTTGAACGTCTTATTAGTACGCCCGTGTGACAGTACACGCGGTGCAGCAGGTGTTTTTCTGGCCTCTGCGTTCGAATTAGATAGGCTTGTGGCCTCTCATTTAACGCGAACAGCTATATTCAGGGCCAAATTGAGCTAATTTATACAGAAACGTGGTACATCAACAGAATGTCATCTGTGTTTTGTCCTTCTGTAGATGGTGCTTGCAGGGACGACCACCAGTGTCCGCAATCTGCCTCTCGAAAACTTTCAGTTATATGCCTGAGTTTTTTCATCCTTCTCACTCAGCTTCTCATGCTGAATTTGCTTGTGGCAACATTCACGTAAGCCAACATTTAAAATCTACCAGTCACCTCTTCTTCCCTTCCCGTTCATGCGTCGAGGGCTTACTTTCTCTGTGCTCCTTTTAGCTCGACCTACTTTGAAATTGAGGGCTCATCCATATACTTTTGGAGTTATCAGCGTTATGAAATGATTCAGGAGTTTGTAGACGGTCCGCTGGTCGCCCCGCCCTTCATTCTGATCTGGTACACTGGCGAACTTCTGGTTTTTAGCATGAAGAAAATCTTCTGGAGGTGTATTGGACTAGAAGATCCAGATCAAAACTCTGTTGACGATCCATTTTGTAAGACATATGGGATCTTCCTCTATGCCGTATCGGATAGCATTGGTTAACGTGCTGTCAATTTTATCATTTACCAACGTCTACTTAATATGTATAGATAGTATTATTATATAAAATTTATGCTGAACCTTTTATACTGCAGGCCGGAGTTTTGCTAACAATTTCGCCCTCGAATCTAAGCTGGTTAAGTGGGAGTACATGAAAGCACAGGGCATCCTACGTGCACAGGCGGACTCCGAGTTTGGTGCACGTCGCATAGGGGCCAGCGGACCACGTCTAACCACCGTCCTTCGTGGCATCGGCCGGGCCCACCCAGGGGCTGGGGTAAGCCACGGAGTAGCCCGTGGCTCTGCGGGTCACGAGGAAGGCCCCACTGGGAGTCAGCTGCTCGAAAGTCTTTCAAACCTTTTAGGTTCTGACAGCGAATTCATTGAGGGCCGATTTGAGGCGTTGCAAAATTCATACTCCAAAATCGCCGGCCTCGAGGACCGCATGGAGAAAATCGGCACTTTAATGAAAAAATTGACCACAACGGTTACCAGAATCTCCCATATGCAAACACAGGTGATTTGTGAAAGCCCTGTAGGACTGTCTACTCGGTCTATTTGACTTGGTGTGTGGCTAACAAAATTTTGTTTTTCTCCTATAGATTCTGGCTAGTCTTGAGCCCAGACAAGGAAGGCGAATTGTCGGCAAAGGCAAATCCAAACGCCATCCAAAAACTACAGAAATCACCGATCAACTCATTTTTGATGTCATTAAGGAGGCTGTAAGGGAGCTCTCGCAGCACTGCACAGATATAACTGAAAAAATTGAGGAAAAGTTAGTTAACTCTCTACTTATTTTCCGGCGGAACACACTTGTTGTCACTACCCGGGAATTCTACAGCCGGGGTTACAACTTTTAACACAACGTCGTGAGCACAACCTGATAACATCAGCCTAATCCTAGATCCTATTGAAATCTTAACCCTTAGCCTAACATTAAGGCCAAGCATAACCTCAACTATAGCCCTAAGCCATAGTTCGACCGTCGTCTTCGATGAGATTCACCGTGTTCACTACTACAAGGTGGCACAGGGACGGTGACTTGAGCGTGAATTAGATTATGGTGAGAGTAGACTTGCGCTGCATCTACCACACTTTCTCCTCTTCTCCGCCAGGGCCTGGTGTCATGACTAAGTCAAGGAGACCGGAGACGGGATAGGACGCAGGTGGCTGGCGTGGCCGGAGCTGCCCCTGGGCGTGCCGCCATATCTGGTTCAAATCCCATGGAGTGGGAGTGCCATTAAGGCCACGTTAAGAAAGAACCATTACAGCCTGACTCACAGACCGCCAGTCAGCCACTCCACACAAACACGCACTGGACGCACCACGCTGTCCGAGTTATCCTGTCAGTTGAAAACCTTCCAAGCTACGACTTTTAGCGCATCTTGAATCATTCTAGCTTTTTAGCTGTTTTATATTGAAGAATAGGTGCTGAGTGCTTTCGAACTCGAATAGTGGGCATTGGAAAATTGGCTTGAGTGTGACTTAGGTTACAATGATGGTAGATTTGTGATGCATCTACCGCACTCTTTCCTCCTCACCCACCTGGAATCGATGTGCCGACGGAGCCAAGAAGACCGGAGATGGGATTGAGCGCGGGTTGCTGACATGGCGTGAACTCGGGCCTTGGTGTGCCACCCCACCCTCTGGTCTACGCATAAACAACCAGTTCACGAAGCAACCAGCAAAAGGGCGGCTCGAATCCCACTGAGGAGGATTGCCATGAAGGCCGCATAGATAAGGATCCGGTCCAGCCTGACTCTCTGTTCTGAGAAGAGGTTTGAGTTACCCCGTCAGTTAACAACCTTGCAACCAGGACTTTTAGCGCACCGTGATAGCTTCAAACACGTCAGATGGTTTATGGTGAGGAATATGTGTTGAGTCGTCAAGTCCACTATCCATTCCCATTCCCAGGGCCCAGTTACCGTCTGAGACGGTCAGTTTACAAGTGTGGGGAATTGTATAGCCCTAAGCACAATTATAACCGCAAACGTAACCCTAATCCGACCGGAATTTTGAAGTAATTCCGGGGACATGTGAGGTCAGTTATCTCCAACCTGCCTTCCATTCACAATTTTTTCCACTGTTGGCTAATTTTTCACGAACGGATGCAAATATGCTAGGTCCAGATGTATGTATGAGTATAGAATAAGATGACTGGTCGAGGACAGGAAAACAATGTGTATTATTCTGAGCTTTCGAACTCGTGCAGGGGCCCATCGGCAGACATAAACGCAGCAAAATTATAAGTGTAACGTGGGTCTGAAGGTGGCTGTACAGGGCTCTGTATGTCTGTGGCAGATCACGGCCTAGGCCTCAACAAATTGTCGGCTTGTCTCGAGCCTACCACGGATGGTTATATTGGTGGCTGTGATGACAAAGTCGTGACTAATGTCGAAGGTTTGGCCAATCACTTGTCAACCCCCCCTCCCCCTCCCCCTCCCCCTCCCCTCCTCTCCCCTCTTCTCTTATGTTCAGTTGTGCGTGAGCAGAGTATGTGTTCAGTCTAACCCGTGTGGCTACTCTTGAGAATGGCCACGTTCGCAAACTAGCTACTAATGCCGTATTTAGAGAAAACATGCCCAAAAATATTCTGTCTTGTACACATTTGGTAGCAAATTACGTCTTCTTCAGCGTTAATACTGGAAGAAAATGGATTCTTTACTTTTGAATTAAAATCTCAATTCCCGAATAATTTTTATGTCGAAATATCGTCACATTTGCATTCAGAGTTTCCAAAATGTCTGCTGGTTACAGGCCGTCTGATAAAAATGGCATATTGCGTTATTACGGAGACGTTGTATATTACTCATAGAATTTGATACTGGGTGTTGACCATGTTGTATGCTTTCGAAACACCAATAATACCCTACGTTGCTTTGTGAATGGACATTTCGTGGTCTTGCAAAATCTCATAGTTTTAACTTTTCTTAAAATCGAAAGGTACTCTTTCTTCAAGTATAAACGTTAAAGAAGACATCCTTTCCTACAAAATGTGCATGAGAAATAATATTTTCTGGCATGACTTTTCTATAAAATATAGTTGAATTTATAAGACCACTTAAAATAGATTAATAAAGTAATACTACTTAAGCATTCATTTGTTAGATAGTGTGGTTTTTTCAACGCGTCAAGAAAAAAACGTTTAAAAGCCCGCATTCTGGTGTAACTGAAATATCTTGAACTATATTGCAACTCTACTGCAGTAATATTTTTTTCAATCGAAAATGCATTTCAGAATTTAGTTAAACATTTATTGAGGTAACATAGCTACCATTTATGTTGAAGTTTTTCCCATGATTACTTTTATTCTCCAGGAACTGACGATTGAGAATATGCTTTTACACATGGAGAATAAAACAATTAAACATAGAATCACCTCAGATGCACTCAACCCCTCCAACTCCTAGGGTTATGTTTCGAAACGCACTGGATGTTCAATAGAACTGCCTGGGAGCAGGTGACAGGCATGCCAATGGGTTCAATGATTTCTGGGCCAACTGCCGGCCTAGTTATTGTGTCTGAATAGACTTAAGGATGAGGGCCTACCATCTGGAAACAGGTGTCCTCTCGTACCACATGTTTCTTCATCTCCCCCTTCTCTACTGATATATGTTACCGGCGCGGAGTTCCTGATCCAAATCTGTAGCGATATCTTCTGATCTCATACTCGTCCCATTTCAGGCTTCGCATTGAGGGTCCTTTGTATCAAAGCTGTCATGACGTATCCGAAACCCTCAAGCACCCAACTTGACGTGGTTACACCCCTGCCGAAGATGCCTCCGTCTCGGAGACCAGAAGCTATCCCTCCAAGCGGACAAAGTCTTTGAACGATTGATTGGAAGCCATCGTCTCTGGCGAATTTCACCCTTCAATTTCGAACGCAGACCCGGTACGCGGGTGAACATTCCGGACGAGAAGGTTGACTGGAAGGTTAGTTTGCGCAGTCAGGGGTGGTATTAGTAGTAGTAGTAGTAGTAGTAGCAGTAGCAGTAGTAGCAGTAGCAGTAGCAGTAGTAGCAGTAGCAGTAGCAGCAGTAGCAGTAGTAGTAGTAGCAGCAGTAGTAGCAGTAGTAGCAGCAGTAGTAGTAGTAGTAGTAGTAGTAGTAGTAGTAGCAGTAGTAGTAGTGAGTAGTAGTAGTAGTAGTAGTAGTAGTAGTAGTAGTAGTAGTAGTAGTAGTAGTAGCAGTAGTAGTAGTAGTAGTAGTAGTAGTAGTAGTAGTAGTAGTAGTAGTAGTAGTAGTAGTAGTAGTAGTAGTAGTAGTAGTAGTAGTAGTAGTATTAATGGTGGTGGTGGTGGTGATGTTGGTGGTGGTGGTCATTATGACGATGAGCATGGTGATTATGAGTATTATTATTATTATTATTATTATTATTATTATTATTGAGTATGATTAGGAGCTAAAGTTGATATGTTTAGGAGGTTTGCTATTATGGGCTACCTGTGACTGCTGATGTCATTCCTAAACATTGTTTTCTCAGACTATTCTGGTTATTTTTTCTGAATTCTTGCCCTTTTAAAAACATTAGCCTGATTCGAATCAGAAGACGCAGCTCCGTAAATCACGCAAGCAAAGAAATGCAATTCGCACGAGGACAGAGCAGACAAATAGTCACTGTTGATCATTCAAGATGTGATATTTGAATTCCGATAGCGCCTACCACATGCTGATGTTCATATACATTTGCTGGTTGTTAAGTTTTAAACGATCCCCTTCCCAGCTCCGGTCTTCTTGATTCTGTCTTGACATCAGGCCCAGGTGCACGAGTGGAACGGAGGATGGGGTAAATGCAGCGCAAGTCACCGCCCCTGCACCGCCACGCCGTGAAATACAGGATGGAAATCTTTGAAACTACACTGGTCGAACTGTCGAGTAACTTCAGGCACCCCTCTGCTCTTGTCCATTCGTTTAAATAAGTGGAGAATATAAGTCTGTTCGCCCCTAAATTGTCGTGCAACGCCTCCATAGTCGAAGTTGCGATCGAAGTGAGTTTTGGAGCTGCAATTCGTACGAGTAACAGGACGGTTGTTCACAAAGTTTGAACTAACGCCAGCCCTCAATGATTGTTTAAGACAATTTAGCAATGGCAGCTGGTGGCCGATATCCGCTTCTTGCGTGAATTTTGATGGTGGATGAAAATTATTCCGCTTTTTGTGTATTCGCTAGATTCTGTGGCTCGAAAAGTGGGGAATCACTGTTTCTTAACTGATTCGGTGACTATTCTAAATTTAGCATAATTTATGTTGAAAATCTTGGAAGACCATACCTTTGTAAGGGTAGAGTCAGAAAGATTGATGCATTCCACCAACTGTGATTTCTTATTTCAATTTCTTTGGAGCGTGGCTACTCGTCCTACACTCCTTTCATCGCCCTGTTTATTCCTTTCTCCGAGCTCCAAATTCAAACCATTTTATCTCGACAGCTGAGGCCGATACCCCCATTTGGTGTCTTAAATTTCTATTAATGGTTGTTTTTTGCCCTAGGTTGTATATCCAGACTATCGCCCATTCTCTATCACAGGTGATCGGTTGGCCTACCCGTATCCAGAGGTTGAGGATGGACCACAGGTGTAAGTTGGTCAAGCATCCTACTTTTGTTGCGTAATTCTTCACTACTTAATACTCATACGTAGTTCTGTATATGTCGTAAATTATTTGTTCGTTCAGAGCGCAGGTCTATCAGTCCATGGTAGAGGAACGTATTTTAAAGGACAGAAAGGCTCTTACTTTTTGCGAGACTTAAGGAAATCCAGACAGTCGGTTCAACCAAATGAATTTCTTCGCACAATTATCTGTTAGAGACCCAGCGACTGTGCAATATAACGCCTACGACAATGTCCAGGGTGTATCCCGTTCGTGCCTCCGTGGCCGAGTCCATGTGGGTCGAGCAGCCGAGAGTGCCCGGCGTGGATTGCCGCTAAATCCTCGCGGAAGATCAGGTCTTGCGGGAAGGGGTCTCCTGCCCCACTGGGGTCCTAATCACGTGATCCTATTGGCCTTGACTCGCCACCACACGGAGAAACGACAAGGACAAGCAGTACGGACTCCTAGACTGCAAGTCCTACTGCTGGAGCGCAATCAAGCATATTGTATACCTTGGGTAGGTCACGGAAGTGAGGCATTTTTATTGTCCATATATAAATGTAAAATGTTTCACAGCATGTTCTCTGCGAGTTGAAAAATGTGTATTTCTGAAGACAAAGAGCAAGATTTTGGAACTCACTTCCGAGCCCACATCCGTCGAAAGTTAATTAATGCAGCCTTTAAGATGAACCTCTGAAATCAGAGTTAGTATTTGTCCCAGTTTTGATCGATCCTACGCCCCAATGGACCGCTCAACACGCACGTTAGGTGACAAAGTTGACTATGAGAAAGTAGCGCCCAAGGAAATACCGGACGTAGTCGGATGCATGAGGTTAGGTTTGAAAATTATTATAATTATGAGTAGAGGGTGAGGAGTAGGAGGAGGAGGACGAGGAGGAGGAGGAGGAGGATGAGGGAGGAGGAGGAGGAGGGAGGAGGAGGAGGAGGAGGGAGGGAGGAGGAGGAGGAGGAGGAGGAGGAGGAGGAGGAGGAGGAGGAGGAGGAGGAGGAGGAGGAGGAGGAGGAGGAGGAGGAGGAGGAGGAGGAGGAGGAGGAGGAGGAGGAGGAGGGAGGGAGGAGGAGGAGGAGGAGGAGGAGGAGGAGGGAGGAGGAGGAGGAGGAGGAGGAGGAGGAGGAGGAGGAGGAGGAGGAGGAGGAGGAGGAGGAGGAGGAGGAGGAGGAGGAGGGCGAGGAGGAGGAGGAGGAGGAGGAGGAGGAGGAGGAGGAGGAGGAGGAGGAGGAGGCGGAGGAGGAGGAGGAGGAGGAGGAGGAGGAGGAGGAGGAGGAGGAGGAGGAGGAGGAGGAGGAGGAGGAGGAGGAGGAGGAGGAGGAGGAGGAGGAGGAGGAGGAGGAGGAGGAGGAGTGAGGGAGGAGGAGGAGGAGGAGGAGGAGGAGGAGGAGGAGGAGGAGGAGGAGGAGAGGAGGAGGAGGAGGAGGAGGAGGAGGAGGAGGAGGAGGAGGAGGAGGAGGGAGGAGGAGGAGGAGGGAGGAGGAGGAGGAGGAGGAGGAGGAGGAGGAGGAGGAGGAGGAGGAGGAGGAGGAGGAGAATTGATACCATAGCAGACAAAACTGTTGGCATTCGACGACGACAACAACAGAACCTGTATGAATCCCTCAGTTGTACTTCAAGCAAATAAGTTTCCTGTATTGGACTATAGCTTGATTCCAAACTGTATTTTGTTCATATCCGAACCTCCCTGACCGGCATCGGATCCTAACAAACCAACATTCTCACTTTGTTAAAAATCCTGCAATGCAGTTGCTCGAGGGCGTCTTTTGGCAACTTGTTACACATACTGATCGCCCACCAGAAACGTTCTTGAAGCATACCCCTGGCAACCTACCCGGATATAACTTCTGTATAGCACTTCACTGCAAAACACTAATTTTTTGATATTAATTGGAAACGATTGGAGTGAGGATTCAAAGTTATGCCTTTTGGTTTATAGTTTGCCTCTCAGTTGAAGGCTCAGCATACTGCGCTGTAACTCGTTTTTATAGCTGCAATCTAAACAGGTCTAGTACTAGGCGATGAAGGAACTCAGTACCATGGGACACCAAATCATCCATATAGCACTGTGGGTATCACACGTAAGAAGAAAATCTCTTCTCTTTAATCTAGATTGACGTTCGTCTCAGTCTCCCGCAGGGCTGTCGGTGACGTAATTTACTTACACGTATCCTATCGTTTACTGCACTCACAGCAAGTCTGTCTGAGATATAATTTCAGTTTTGCTGTTGGATACTAAGACGTCCTTTGTCGATAGAAGCGAACAGGCGGGTTCCAGGAAGCAATTTAGAAGAAGAAGCTGCGATCGCTGGAACATGGCGTTTATTGGCCTGGTGTTTCGGATTTTCTACACTAGTCTACTTTTTATTATTTCCTTGCCCACTATGATTTTTCCGCTCCAACTGCGGGCTTTGAACTCCGGGCTCATATCCGCCTAACCAAGAAGGGCTTGCGGTGGTGTATGGCCTGCGGGATCAGCGTTGGGGACCCGACTGGGGCGTCATCAACATACGACAAAGCTAGTGAACACATACGACCATCCGTGGGTCAATAGTTAGGGTGTTAAACTTCTAGCCACCAGGTTGAAGTTTCGAGCCTTAGGGGTTGCACAATCTGGTTGGCTGATGACGGTTAATAAGCCAGAAGTGGCCATTTCGGTCTCTTGTTTCTTCGTCGGTAATGTTCTTCTGCTTCTAATACTAGCCGCTTTGTGGATGCTGGCGGAACTCAAGAGGCACAATGGGATAATTATACCCCGTAACGATTTGAGTGAGCGCTCACCTACCACTGTTTTTGTCTCTTCTGTGCTTGCAGTGGGAAAATTTATATAAAGCAGGTAGGTTGGATGTTGCACGACACAAAACAAACTAAAATGAAGGGCGTTGCGCACGTCTCGCGTCACGGCAGCTTAAGCCATGGGGAGACCCTAGTCGCTACAACCTTCAGTCTCGGTCCCAAACAGAAAAGCGACGAAGTGGACATCGTCATTGTATTTTATACAGAAAAATTGAGGAATGGGTTGAAAAAATTTGTCAGCCGGACGTGGGCATACGTGTGAAGCTGCAAGAGTGAGCGTCCTGAATGAAGGCGAAGCAGCTAGCATCACGCCTTGAGCGAGGGCACGTTTTAGTCGGCCTTGGCATTTATTGATCCGTTTGGATAACTGTGATTGGTGGTCAACCAGATTATCAATGGTACGCGCATCGAAGTACACGCGAAAGGTGCAGCGTCGCGGCAGGCACCCGGAGTGGGCTTACTATAAGTAAATCACCCCCTTCGGTATTTTGAAAATGCCAACTAACATCCTTCCTAATTTACTCCTTTCTCAGTTCCTGGTGGATCACAGGGAGAATTGCGATCTGCGAGGATGCAGTGCCAAGATTATGCGTGATTTCCTCCTGCGGAGGGTAAACCATGTTTATCCGGTTGAAGAGGAAGAGGACGAGGGCGATGAAAAAGAAGAAGAAGAAGAAGAGGAAAAACCAATCCGTCCGACAGCGACTGCTCAAATCTATCAACGGGATGCAGTTTGCCCTGGTAAACCATCCATCCCATTTACTAAAAGTGGTAATATGTTTGTCTTAAACCCCAACTAGGCGAGTTTTTCTGCTTTCAGCTCAAAGACGATTTCTTGGACGACCAACTCAATGCCGATCATGCTTGGATGGAGGCTGTACTATTTAACTGTCACTGCAGCGATGATGCTCCTTTTCCATCGGAACTCGCAAAGGTTTGCAAACTTTTTTTGCATTTCGATTCCACAGGCGAGCTTTCGAACTCAGTACTTCAAGTTGTCAAATCGTAAAGTGGATTCATATAGTCTTCAAAGTCTTTTGCCACTGAATTGATTTATATGAAAGCACGCCTAAAAATTTATCCATCCCTATCTATGGGGATGACCATGGTGGCATGAAAGACAAGAAGGCGTGGCAGCCTCACTGATGTGGCCAGAATCTCACTCGATTGCATTCTGTTCGCCCGCCAGCTTGCTACTGGTGACAGTGAACGTTGTGCTATAGGGCAAATGTCACATATTATATGTAGATAGCAAGCTAAGATTACAATAGGCAAGGTGCAGGCAGCTGTTTCGTGGTCGTTACCGATCATCCGTACGTCATATGCCTTATAAAGTGAGGCGTATACAGAATTCAACTAAGCGTATCATCCTCACTGCTGTGGTCAGGATCTCGCTCGATCCCATTCTGTCCACCCGCCAGCTTGTTACTGGCGACAGCGAATGTTGTACCATAGGACACATGCCACAGATATTACGCTAATAATGCAACAGGCAAACGCAGACACATGTTTCATGGTCGTAACCGCTCATCAGTATGTCATAGGCCTTAGAAGTGAGGTATATGAGCAAGTCAAGTAAGCATGCCAGCCTCTCTGTTATGAATAGGATCCTGCTTGATCTTGCACGACCTAGTCTTCAGTTGAACCCTTGTCCCCTAATCAGTTTTTAAAGAGGATAGCTTAGTTACATGGGTTTTAAATTGCTACGCCCCATGAGAATACACGTAGCCACCTGCGTCGCTCTAACTTCCTGACAGAGCTTTACTTAACTAGTATGTATGTTTTGTTTGTTTTTCTTGACCAACCACACCAGGTTGGTGGATTTTAATGTGTTTCTTCTCAACTGCCTGAGAAACCACACGTAATAAAAATGATGGCTTAATTAGTATGAATATTTCCATTGATTTTCGAGGCCGTTATACATTTCCAAATAGTTTATGGAAACCATACACAAGCTTTTTTCTTTTGTACTCACTGGTCAGCCAATCCTGTCTTCAAAAAAATTATCCTCAAAGAAATACTCTCTTTCGGTTTTAACAGGGTTTCGTATTGGGAGATTTGTAGCTTGGGTGAATACCATTCAAAATGCCTGTCAGAACCAATACTTTTATGCATACTTTCTATAAAGTATGTTTGAATTTATAGGTCCATCGAAAGTCAATAGAAAAAGGTATACTGCGTATGTATTCATTTTACAGATTGTAATTTTGGCAGGCAGCTGAAAATATCTGCATTCAAAAGCCAAAATCCGTTCGTGTCTAAAATGCCATGGGATTATGCCGCATTATACTCAATACTGCAACGCCACTTAAGTAATATTTTCCAATCAAAACCGGATTTCAGAATTGCAGTTCACATTTAATTAAATTAGTCACTGGCCGTACTTCCGGTTTTTTCTTCAGGAACTATTTGCAGAGTGTATTTTCGTTTTAAGTCAGTGTATTTTGAGTGGCAGGTCGTCAAAAGGCCATGAGAAGTTTCCAATAAGTCTTCCGAGAGTTTTACTTTAATTTAAAAAAAAACAGGTAACTTCACTGTACCTGCACACGCAAGTCGAACTGCTAAATGATACCAGCATAAAACCAGCGGGGCGTTAATGTGCCGCAATAAATTACGTCCTCGTGAGAGTAATCATTTCAGAAAAATGCCACGTTGTTTTGACAGACGCTTCTGTAAGACACGGGCAATAGTTCGGGTGGCTTGTGATCATTTGCAGAGAACTTAGGATTAGTATTAAGGTTAGGGTTAGGTTTTTCATTGGCTTTAGTGTTAAGAGTAGGTTATGATCAGGGTCAGGAGCATAGGTAGGGTTTGTGTTAGCGTTAGTGTTAAGTTAGATTTATGGTTGAGTTAAGGATTAGGATTAAGGTTATTTTTAGGGTTAAGGTTGGGATAAGTATAAGTGTTAAGATTGGGGGAAGGATAGGGGATTATTTGTCATTCCTGGAATTTTGATACATGCTACCTGAGGATTCCTATTCCCGTGCCGTGCCAACAACCCTTAAGCCTACTTGCGAGGCATGCAAATATCTACTACTATGTTTCAGTACTTGTTTTAGTAAGGATTACTTGTATAGCCGCCTAACCAGGACAGGGGGAAAGGTAACCACCCACAATACATGTGGCATTGCGCTAACTTCCAATGAAATTATGTTTAGGATTAAGGTTACTTTTAAGTGTGAGGTTAAGGTCAGAGTTGGGTTAGGGTTTTGATTAGGCAAAGGGTTAAGGTTATTATCGTGTTAACTGTAGGGTTTAGGTTTAAGCTAGGGTTAAGATTAGCCTAGCGGTTTAGGTTATGGTAACGTTAGTGTTTGCGTTAAGACACGGTTGAATGTACTCTTCCCGAAATCTACCGTAAGGTCACCTATTTTAAGCGGGCGGGGTGGTTCCTACTTCCATGTCTTGTTTAGGCGGCCATAAAAGGCACCCCTACCCTTGCTTTTATTAATCGAGGTGAGAATTCGAGTCCCTGCGTCTTGAGCTTTCAGATCCCATCGGGTGAAGAACAGTACCAAAGGTTTGTCTGGGTTTGGTTCCTCATCGCGCGTAAACTGCATGCTGGCTTCACTGAGCGCGGGACCGTGGTAACTCGTACTACGCGCGTAGCGTGCGCCGGATGCGTGAAAAATCGATACGGCAAAATGTCTCGAACCCACCGCGTGCGTTCTGGGCCGGAAACGGGAACGCGCGCAGTGCCGGACATTCAGGTGGGCGGGGGAAGGGGGTGAAATCGATATGTCGATTTACGGAGTTGATGTCACAACTCCGACCGCGCTCCCTCTGCCTTGTTAGCTGTCCACACCCCTATCCGTGTGTACGCCTTGTCAAATCCATGTGGTTGAAGCACTAGTGGCTCAGTTGAAGTTCGCCATCTTTCACATCGCACCCGCCCCTGACATTATAAAATCTAGACAACACGATGAATCGGCTCATTAATGCACCAGAATAATCGGGCTGTTCCAGAGGGGCCACTCGCTGTCTGCAGCAAAGCGAAAGACCTCGAAGTAGACCTCGCGGAAACACGGACAATGACGTGAACTACTTACAAGGCAGGCGGGCTACCGGAATCCAGACACCAACTCCGCAAATCGATATATCGATTTCTCTCACCCTCCCCCCGGAATTTCCAGTGTTGCGCGCGCACTGCCGCCTTCGGTAAAGATTACTTGTATGACCGCCTGACCAGGACACGAGAATGGGAAGGCCCTGCCCACCTTGTTATACATTTCAAAAAGGGTGAATATTCCGGTGTCTTAACCCGAACACCAACCCTAACTTTAAACTTTAGCTTAACCCTTTTCCTATACGAACCCAAAACTTAACCCTGGCCCTAAGCCCCAAGCTGACCTTAATCAAAACCTTCAACCTAACCCTTAACTCAACCCTAATCCTCACCTTAATTCTAAACCTACTTTCTCCCGAATTTGGCATAAAGCCACAGGTATTGTATGTGGTTTCTCTGCCCGTGTCCTGCTTAGGTGACCATGCAAGTCATCCTTACTCACGTAACACGTTACAGTTAATAAATGCTAACGTAAACAAATATGGGTAAATTCGAGTTAAGTAAATGTGTAACAAGTGGAATAATTGTAGAAAGTAAGGTATAAAATAAAATATGACTAGGGGCTAAGGGTTCAATACATACTATATCTAGAGGGTTCCGTAAAATTAAGTTCGTGAGTTTATCCATTTAACAAGCTCTCTAATGCAAAATACGTAATGGAGGTGTGTCATATTTGCATCAGGTTCTTTCATAAAATTGCTTACCATGCTCTGTAAGCGGTAACTTATTCTTAAAGTTGCAGGTGGCAACACTTACTGCTGTTTATTTAGATACTGCCTGAAGATGACTCGCAGGAATTGGCCCGTTGGTATGACTTTTCTCACCCGATCCACCTGCGACCCAGTCACGAAATGCCCCTCTATCTAATCTACCAGTACTACGAGGCAGTCTGACCGCCCGAGGGCTTGAGCATTCCTGACAATTTTCGCTCTCCATGGCTGCCGCCGTCTCTGCCATTTTACACCGGAGGCGTTTCACGCTTTATATTTTCAAGATTGCCGCTCATTTTCAACCCCTCAATTCACTTCATCTTACTGTGGTTATTCATGCCTTTTTTGTTTGATTATAGATGTATGAGGTTCTAAGGTATAACGTAAAGATGCCCATCTGCAGTGTCGTTTCAAAGCTCTTAAGCAAAGCGTTGCTGATGATAAAAAATGTCAATCGATCGCAGTAGGCTTTCAGCCAATCACAATCAGTATATTCCCGATTTCAACCGAGATGAAAACGGGCCGGTGGGTCAATGGCAGAGTGTTTGACTGCTTACCGCGTCAGGGCCAAACACTCCGCATTTTAATCGCAAATCCTGCAAGCCTGGGTTTGGACGTGGCTGACTGACGACAGCCAATAAGCTAGAAACGGTCGCCCCAGTCTCTCTTTCTCTCTTGTCTTTGGAGGTTCACCTTCCTGCATATTCAGTTAATTTGGTATCAGATTGTGGGAACTGAAGAGAGACTCATGTGACAAGGCCGACCTGTCTCCTTTCTCAGGTATTTTCTCCACTTGTAAACCACCGCCATGGCTACAAAAACGGCTTGAAATACCTACCACTCCTTCTTCCAGAACTCACAAGCTTAGCCCCTACTCGTGTGGGCAAACCTTTGACTGGACTGGCATAGAAAACAGCTCTTGCGCAAGAACGCCCGCAAAAACAGTCCTCAGCACCGTGTCACTCCAGGTGGTCTGGCACAGTTGGTTGAACCACCCCCTCCTCCTAAAAAAAACGGCAGTCTAATCATCATGGGACTCAGGAAGGTCGAAATATCGTTTCATTGGCACGGTCGGTGGACGTCACCCTAGCCCTGACTCAGCGGTTAAGCAGCCATTTCCTAAATCAAAAGCCAAAGGAAGAGGGTTAGTAGGAGAATCCTGAAGGCTGTAGCAGCAATTGTTCCAGCAAGTCGAGTGTCAGTTGTTGAGGTTGTCAGTCCTGCGGCACAAGGTGCGTGCGTGTTTGTCAGCCCGTGGCACAAGGTGCGTGCGTGCGCCTGAGCCTTGTCCGACTGTGACCAACTGTTGACGATAAAAATATCGATTTTTGTCGTGGGGCCAGCTAGCCGAAGGCTGGGTCACAGGCGGTGCAAGCGGTGAAGTTGCAAGGGGGTTCGATCACTGTCTGGATCTTTTGGAAACCTCAATTGAGGTTTCATTTCGTAGATCTTTCCCCGTTTTCCACCTCTCACTTGCCTCAACCGATGAGCATATCGTCATTTCTCTAATTAGCCGCATGTCTTTACTCGGTGACCACATAAAGGCATAGGCTTGACGGGAATTTATCGGGGGTTTCGTAACTAATCGAAACACTTTTATCAACAGACTTAACAGCAAATCCAGCCACCCAAAGCCTGCATTACACGGATAACGCCTCTTCCCTAATGCAAGCGTTTGTAACGTAATAATTCTGCTGAAGGGTGTACCGCTTAAAATGAGTGATCCATTTGATTGGTTTGCAGTCATTTTTCTCTTGACACCGATTGGCTACAGCGTCAAGCTTTCCAGGTTGCTGAACTTGCACAACTCTGCTGTCCCACCTGTCAATAAGCTAACTATACCCCTTCATTAATTCCAAATATTAACAGTTGAGGCTCTGTGCATACGCACTTTGTGCTCAACTTGGTAATAACGTGAGTTATTGTTCTTCCGAGATAAGTAACTTGGGTTCGATGAATATGCCCCCTAAACGGACAGTATGGCAGAAGCACTGGATGAACAGGACGGCTAGGTCAGAGCACAGCAGACGTTATTCAGGTTGCCGAACATAAAGGTGGTGGCACGCTTAGGTGCATGCTCACGCCGCATCAGCCACCTGTGTCCAGTACGACACTTCCACCTGCGCCCCATCCCTCCTTCGGTATTCTTGACACTGTCTGGTCCCCGGGCACAGACGGGGAAGGAAAGAGAGAATGAGGCAGCTGCAGCGCAAGTCCACTATCACTTAAAATTCATCCACGCACAAGTCACTGTCCCTGCACCACCCTCCTGTGGAGCACACGGTGAACCTCGTCAGAATCGACGGTCTAACGGTCGTTGGATTCAATGAATTCTTTCAGGAGACCCTGAGCGTTGTCCGACTGCGACCAATCGTTGGAGAGGAGAAAAAGTCGATTGTTTTTATGGTGTTGGCGAGCCGAAGCCTGCGACGCAGGCGGTGAGCTGGCGAAAGACGGAGGGTTTTGCTCGCTGCTGTCACGCTGAGTCCACAGCCGCACGTCAATATTTAGATGTTCATTAAGTAATTATGCGAACTGGAAATTCCTGACTTTGTTAAATCATCAGAAAACGAGAAAATGACAGGATGCATTTAAATCATCTAAATTCTAAATAAAATTCCAAAAGATGGTTCTGGGTGACAATCATTACTTAAATGTTGCTACAGTATTGCAGAGCATGAGATACAGTCCTGCATTAATTTACCTACTGCGACATGTTCTATCACGGTGTGCTAAAAGCGATGGCTTGGACGGTGGCCAACTGATGGGTATTTCAGACCGCGCAATCAACCTAGTGTTTTAGTTTAAAGTTTTGACTGGTGGACTGCGAGTCAGGCTGCAATGGCTCCTTCTTAATGTGGCCTCTAAAGCACACCCACTCCGTGGAATCCGAGCCAGGTGTAGTGGCACGCTTAGGGGCGGCTCCGGCCGCGCCAGTCACCTGCGCCCTCTCCCGCCTCCGGTCTTATTGACTTTGTCATAACACGTGGCTCAGGTGGGAAAGGGGGATAGAGTGCGGTAGCTGCGTCACAAGTCACCGTCCCTGCACCACCATGCTTTGAAGCATACGGTAAACATCTTCGAAACCGACGGTGGAACTCTCGACTGGTGGATGGAGAGTCACACTGTGATGACTCCTTCTTAATGTGGCTGCTATAGCACGCTCGATCACTTGAGGTCTGAGCCGCCCTCCCCTCTTTTGTGAAATCCTGGTGTGTTTTATGTGAGGAGGGGGCTGATCTTTTGTGTGGCATGCGCAAATGGGCGCTCGAACTCTGTCAGCCATTCTATGCTCAATCCCCGTATCAGTTGACCGACCGGCTAGGACAGTGAACTGACGCATGGGAGAGGTAAGACTGAGTGAATGAATGAATTCTAAAGCACTCAGCATATATTCCAAACTATAAACCATTGGACGAGCTGGAATCTATTGCGATGTGCTAAAAGCCGTGAAGGCTGGCAACTGACGGGATAACTCAGCCCTCTAGTCAGGACAGAGAGTCACTGTGAATCTAGTCTTCGTTTTTTTTCACGTGGAATCATGTAAAAGCGAGCAATTCGGGCACGGAACGCATGGGACCCAAAGAAGCATGATGGTAGATATGAAATAGTACCCATGGTAGGTGGCGTTGCTTCGGATCATTTATATCCCCCTTCCCTCCCCCCCCCCAAAGTTGGGCGATGGCTTGCTGAAGGTGAGAAAATATCCAGAAACGATCTCTCCTACCAGATTTCCCTTTGTCGATTAATTTGTCTTTTCTGTTCGATTGTCAGTTTGCGACAACTGACATGGATTATATGTCCAGTTAAAATGGAGCACGCCTATTACGTCTTTCAGACGGGACAGGCAGAGGAATGTGCGTCTCGAGTGCCTTCGGGCACTGAGTAGGGTAGACAGACATCAGCGAACCCATCTGTTACTAATTGGCCGTAAGTAGGCGACGGACCACCTCACCACGTGCCTGTGGGTTCTCCGTCACGGCATCACCCTACCAGCCTTCTTTCTCACATTTACTGGAAAGCCAGAGCCACCGTCTTCTCCGCCCCCACCATCCCCGCCTTTCTGCAAAGCTGTGGTGCGTGGGTGTTCTCGCAGGCAGCCTACTGCTAACCCGATAGCCTCGGCGGCGGCGGAGCTATCAGTTTACATCGTTAAGTCGTCATCCTTTTAAATGGTTCTTCCCCCTGATGACAGTCAAGGTCTCCTTTGCACCCCCTGGCTGCGAACGGCCGCTGTCCGAACAATGGTACCCCGCGTGGACTTTCATAGGGCCCACACGTGCCCCGAACACGCCCTACCCCAGGGCAAAGTCCCTTCCCCCCGCCCACAATGACTCTTACGAGCGTGGGGAGGCTGACTTGTTCACTTTACACGAGTAGCAATCGTGTCCGTTTTCACTTTTACTCCGGCCACCAGATGTCGCACAGGTGGCCTGACCCGGCTGCCGTTTCGGGTACCTCGCACGCGTGCTACGGGAAGCAGGGGCACTCGCTTTACTGGAGTGTATTTTGCCTCTCAGACTTACTGGGTCCAGAGATTCCTATTACGTAGGTCTTCTCAACGTACAGCGGTGAACCTAATTCGTTTCAGAGGAATCTGCAGTGTGATTCATTTCTTACGTCTACTACCCTACATGCTCCCTCACAGCCGTCCTGAAAGAGATCTTTCATAGACTACTTGGCCACAGTTAGACGGCAGTACAGTCATCGCGAAATCAACCCAGATCGGACTGCATCCTGTGGGCGTTGCAACCCCAAAACAACTCCAAGGTCATCGTTCCATGCCGCTCATACTGCCTGTGACTGGGTACCAGCAGAACAATCCTTCAGATAATATGCACGCGCACAATTATAAACGGCATTTCCTGCTAACTCCAAATCGTTTACCTCCTGAACATTGTCTGTATAACCATCATAATTAAATTTTTTCGCCGCCTCAACAAAATAAATTTGAAGGGATCAATGATGTGCCCCCCTACCCACGCAGTAGGACGTTGGAGTGGGAGAGCCCTGAATACAGGTGGCATTAGAGGGGGGGCAGCATACAACCGATCCCAGTATGTTATTGCATACAGAGTTTCTTTTTCTGCGGCTATGTTGCGTACACTACCAACAAGCACATAAGCAAAGTGAGAAAATGTTCTCAAATGAATCCTTATTGGGGAACGTATCCAATCGAGACCATAATATATAAAATATCTTTTACGCGAACGATAATGAATACGAGAAGTCTACCCAACTAAAGTATGTCCTATAATGTAAACAATGATTTCAGCTGGGGATGACTAGAAAGGTCTGTGCCGGATATTTACCTCTCAATAAATGCAGTTTTTCGCGGACACTTTTCAGGAAGGGTAAAAATGTCATGCCTTAACCTTCACACTAACCATGATATAAAACTGGACTGTAACCTTATTCTTAACCCTAGCTTAACCCTATACTTAAACTGTACACTTAGCACGAACCCTAACCCTAACTCCGACATTAACCCTAAACTGAAATCTAACTCTACGCTTAGCCCTAACCCTCGCCTTAATCCTAAACCTAGGTTACCCCTGAATTGGTCACACAGCCGCATGCACTGCGGATGGTTCCTATTCCTGTGTCTTGATTAGGCGGCCATAGCAGTCATCCTTGCCAAATGCAGTTTTTTTGAGGTGTCTGTTTCACAAAAGACAAGTAGACCCAAAAGACTATTTCGAGGTGTAAAAAATGCAATGCACCCGAATAGGAAACCCAACGTAATATAGGTGGCCTCGCAATAAATTCCAAGGCAATTAGGGTTAAGGCTAAGTGTTGAGTATCATTGGGAGCGTGGAGGTTCCCATTAGCGTGTCGCTTCGAAAAAAATGGGACGCTCATGGTGCCTCCTGAAACCAGACCAAACCACGTGCATAAACCTCTCACGTGCCATTAAAGCGTCCAAAAGAAGGTGACAGCGCATGGGAGCCACCACGGATAAATGATCCAACCATGCACTACCTCTGAGGCATCAGTCCACTGCACGCACCGAGCATGCAGTGTCGGTGGGTGCGTGCGTGCATGCACTTCACCAGCCTCGCCAATGACATATGCTCCATCAACCAGGCCGTTAGGCTTGATCAGTCGGAGCGCCGCATTGCTGTCACGTGAATCGATAAACGGGCACCTTTCACCATCGCGGTCCATGCGCTCAGCCGGTCGCTTAGATTAGCAGTAGCAGTCACTCCCGTCCTCCAACGGATACGGACGGTGGCAGTAGGGTGAGGGGGTGAAATGGAAAGAAGGACGGATCAGAGCCAAAATAATCATTTGCGTTTAATCGACAAGAAGTTACACTGGGTAAAAAAGGGTAAAAAGTGATAAACAAACACCAAGTTAAAGTTTTGGTAAGAACGTAATATGCGACCCAACTCGGGGAACAAAGGATAGGTCAGTGTGTAATACCCGGCTGTACTACATGCTAACGTAACCCTAACTCTATCGCTTGTGCTCATTAGGGTTAGCAATCGTTGCTGGGTTAGTAAGGTCACACAGTATTTCGTTGGCGGTAAGAGGACCGAAGTATCGTGTCCAATTGCAACTTTCCAAGCGGCGACTATTAGGACGCCGCGTTAGTTTCAAAACACATCAGTTTTACTTTGATATTGAACGATCGCGCAGAGTGGGCCCCATTCTTACTCCCGCCAAGGGTCCGAATAAAAGTGGACAGGTCAACTGGGAATTATATCGCGCATATTGCTCGGCGTGAGGTAAAGCCACCGGATTTCGCAATCCACACACCTGTCATGGGCAACACACTCTTGTCCGACCCTCCTAACCTGACAACAAATGCTTACCCTAACGAAAGCAATGAATAGGGTTAGGATTATGTTGGTTCTCTCCTTTTATTCATTTAGCGCCGTCCATAACTATCCTATTACCAACGGTCCCGTATTAATCGCTGACCTGTCCATTACTTCCCCAGTTCTTGTCAAAGTTTTTTCTCCAAATTTTACCCTCAATAGTTAGATATTTGAACTCTTGGTTAACAGGTCGCCGGTTTAAGCCTTGGGTCATAAATCACCTGGGGTTTGGTATGACTGGCCGATGCTGGCTAGTGAGCCACAAATGGCCATTCCAGTCTCCCTTGTCTTTGCCAGCAGCGTTCGTCTGCTCACGATACGAACCGCTGTGCGACTGCTGACGGGGCTCGAGAGTGAGTCCAAAGGTAGAACGGGACGAGGGAGTTCCGTTAGCGATCGGAGGGTGTTCATCAACGAATTACGGTGATGGGTCGTCTGGTAGCCCCCAAAGGAAGTCTGATAACCTTTCAGCTGTTTGAGCAATTCGAGTGCAAAGTATTCCAACCTCCGATTAGTAGATACCAAAACCAGCTCTTGCTGTCACCAGTAAACTCGCCAGTATTTTCTGCTCCAGCTGAAGTAGTGCGAAAAATTCAACGCATCATGCTAAACCACGAAACATGAAAATTACACTAGAGTACTGGTGCAATGTGTGCTGTTTTTGTCTCTGCAAGGTCAAACATTGACCGCTGGCTAAGTTCATGTGCCTATTGAAAAAGGATAACCCCTTCGCCCCTCCCCTCCCCCCCCCCATCGACACACGCAACCACTATGCAGTGTTCCCACATGGCTACTGGACGGGCACTTGTCGAAAGAACCAAAGTGCACGCCACTGGGCTCCTGGCACGGGACATACTTGACGTGCTGTAGACACCGTTTACCAAGACTTGATCAACATGCGATTCTGATTTTCCACATGTACAGGTCATTTCTTACCCCCCCCCCTCCCCAACTCTGTTACCTATCCATCTACGGAGGACCCAGACTGATTTAGAGATGGATTATCACCTTACCTTGATGGAGACTTCCTCGCTAGATTTGCCTT
The DNA here is from genome assembly GCA_017591395.1 of Schistocephalus solidus. Classification (NCBI taxonomy): domain Eukaryota; kingdom Metazoa; phylum Platyhelminthes; class Cestoda; order Diphyllobothriidea; family Diphyllobothriidae; genus Schistocephalus; species Schistocephalus solidus. The sequence goes on along the minus strand of WEDG01003238.1, from coordinate 39,194 downwards.
TTCGACAACGAGCTTGTCTCCTCCTCCGCGACTACGTCCTGGAACACGCCCCCTGTGCTTCTGTCACCAACATGGACCTCCCCGTATTACAAGATGACTTACCCAAAATTCCGAGGGTGTTAGTGTTAGTTTTAGGCTTGTGGGGCTGAAAAGTGTGTTTAGGCTTAGAAAATAAGGTTATGGTCAACGTTAGGCAGGTTAGTGTGAGGGTTAAGTTTGTGGGTAAAGTTAGGAGACGGGAATAGGTTGCGTGGCAGGTCGGGGTCACCAGTGTGGGAAACGCAAAGGACACCTTCAGTAGGTTGACTAACGGGAAGAGACCACAATTGGTAGATGGACGATCACCGATCGGTTACGGGATTCACTCGTCTCATTCTGTCTTGATCGTCCATCAGCCAATGTTAATATGCCCGATCGAAATCAACAAGACAACGAGCCCGTGGCGCGATGGGTGAGAGCGTTGGACTTCTAATCAACAGGTCGTGGGTTCGAGCCTCGAGATGTGCACCACCTGGGGTTGAGTATGGCTGGCTGATGAGGCCTTACATTCATACATAAAAGTAATACGCATGTGCCAGACTATCTGTTCATCTAGCTCATTGAGACGCCGGGGGCGGGAGTTCCAGCAGAGTTGTTGTCCGTTCATCAAACTCAAATAGTACAGTTAAAGAAAAGTGGCAAACAGTTGAAGCCAAGTTAGTTTGGCAGCTCGGCAGAAGATCACGAGGGTCTGTATTCCCGTGTTCACTTGCGATGGAAAACCATGAACCGAGATGCGGTCACCTGGGAGGGTTCTGTACCGGAGGCCCAGGGCAAAATGAACAGGCCAAAATTGTTCCCAAAATCGGATCATATCTGTGAAAACCAAGTCTGCTGGTCAGTAGTGGCAATTGGATAGGCTGTTTGAAACGTTTTAAAGGATTGTGCGAATCATTGCAGCCAGTTAATGTCTGTTGCTCGAGTGTACTAACCCAGCAACCACCGATCCGACACTCTTGGTTGCCCTACCTTGTGAGATTATCTGGCAGCGGGAATTAAGCTATGGCTCTCCTCAGCATGCACGATCAGCGGTCTTGGTCATGAAAAAAGCTGCTCTTCAAGAACCACAGCAGGTATCACATAAAGCTGCGGTCTTTGTATTACTGACAAGATTAAAAGGACTTTGAGGAATACTATAAGTAGTCCATAGAGGTCCTCCTTGAATAAAGCGAACTTCTAGGGTAGAATGAACGTACCAAATTTTCCAATTTTGGACGCGCTTACGCGAACTTAACTAGGTCAGTGATGCAGTTTCTTTCTTTTGCAATCCAGCGGATACGACAATTCGGCCGTCGCAAACGACGACCTAAACCCGTGCCCCACGTACGGGGAGCAGCACCCGTGACTTACGAATGCTAACCCTAACGAGCACAAGCGATAGAGTTAGGGTTACGTTAGCATGTAGTACAGCCGGGTATTACACACTGACCTATCCTTTGTTCCCCAAGTTGGGTCGTATATTACGTTCTTGCCAAAACTTTAACTCTGGTGTTTTTTGATCACTTTTTACCCTTTTTTACCCAGTTTACCGTCTTGACGATTAAGCGCAAATGATTATTTTGGTTCTGATCCGTCCCTCTTTCCATTTCACCCCCTCACCCTACTGCTACCGTCCGTATCCGTTGGAGGACGGGGGCAACTGTTACTGCTAATCTAAGCGACCGGTTGAGCGCATGGACCACGATGGTGCAAGGTGCCCGTTTATCGATTCACGTGACAGCGATGCGTCGCTCCGACTGATGAAGCCTAACGGCCTGGTTAATGGAGCATAGGTGATTGGCGAGGCTGCTGAAGCACATGCACGCACGCACGCACCAAACAACACATGCATGCTCGGTGCGTGCAGTTGACTGATGCCTCGTTGAAGCATGTATCCGTGGTGGCTCTCATGCACCACCCTCCTGTGGTGCAGGGACGGTGGACATAGTCAAAAACGAGGGTCAAATTGTCGTGCCCGAATAACCATTCGTCATTGTGTACTGTAGAAATATAAGCAAATTCCAATTATGTTTCCATATTAAGTTATGCGGCTTTTTGTCCTAGGTCACCACGCAGGAATAGCGTAAGGTGAGTACTCTGTATCATTTTTCGGGGTAGATAGCCAACTGTTTTCTGAACCGTTTGGTCTGCGTCCTGTTTCGCTCTCTAAGTATTGCGACCTCCTCAGGGTTACAAAAGTACTGCTATTTACAGTTTAAAGAGGGTGAGTTTGTATTTACAGTGGATTGAATTCATTGTGTACCAAAAATAAAAGTTTCTCTTCGATATGGACGCAGAAATGGCTACAAAGCGCCCAGCAGGAAAAGGGTCACGCTTGGCATATTCAAGTGGTGGGATTTTGACCTCTTACTCTTCCTTCTCCTCCTCCTCCTCCTCCTCCTCCCCAACCACGATCACGGCGTCTGGCACCCACTGACTCCCGCGGGTAGTTGGAAGGGAACTGACTGGGAGGGAGGCAGAGTTTTAACCATAGTTACTGGGGTGTGGCATCTCAATGCTGTAGGCGGCGGCCTTGAAATTCCTGCTACCGTAACCTCTTCACCAGACACCAGGAGGTCAAGAGGAGTGCGAGGCAGGAGACGCTGATGCCGCAAAGAAATCGCTTCGACTGGCGCAGGGGGCGCGCCTTGAAACAGAAACAAGGCAGCAAATAAGTCAACTTGAAGGCTGTTATGCGAGACAGGACAGTGATTGTATGATAAGTGCACGTTCAACAAACTACTTTGCGCGGGCTTAAGGAGGTTTACACCGCATTACGAGCGGAAACCAGTGAGCCATTAACAAACTACAAAATTTGAATTAACTTGAAAAATGTGCGATGAGCGGTTGGGAGCCAGTTGCATATCGTCCGGACCAGATCGTTCTTCCGTCGTGGAAGGAACGGTTATTTGGGTAGTATATAATATTTCATCGTGTGTCAAAAAATACCTAATTGCACTCACACCTCATGTTCGGGTTATTTTGGAACTGTTTGCGTCTGTGGCTGGCGTTGAAAAGTGACTTCGCGTCGTGTTAGCCACCTCATCCTAATAGAATTTACAGTCCGCTTCACTTGGACAGACGACTGATGCATGGAAAAGGGAGAGTGGTGTCGATCCAGCTGGTAGAGGCCTAGAAGACCGCAATTTTTCCTGCATTGGCTTCTTGTTTACATGGCTTATAGGTCGTACTCGCTCACTGGTGAACTGAAGGCTAATACTTGTGGAATTAATTATCGGGTTATGTGTGGTACGCTTAGACTTGTAGTTGAAGGTTTTACTTCACAACGTACACATAAACCTCCGTTCGGCGTAGTTGTCTTTTCGTAAGAATACAAAGGATATGCAAGCTGAGGTTAAGGTGAATTTAATTTAAGCTTGCTTCACCATAAAAAGGGAATCGTGAATCACGACGGCTTTTCCCACCCTCCTTGAGACAGTGGTGGCCCTTGTCGTTTGGAATAAACAACTTAGTGTTGAGTTAAACGACAGCTTCAACCGTTCCCTGTCAACACGGAAATTTTTGGCAATCTCACTTAGTGAGAAGAATTAGATGCGATCGCTGGGATCAGAGCTTTATTCACCTGACGGTTCGGATTCCAAATTTAACCCATAATCAGAGACAGTATCAGACACGGGTAATTCATCTACAGGGAGTTGCATTATTTATAGGAGGATGCAGTCGCTATGCTACTGCATGCCTATGACAATTAACAGCCCGGAGCTGGGCCGGTGACTTGCGCTGGATTATAGTGAGAATAGACTTTTGATGCATCTACCTCACTCGCTCTTCCACTCCCCCCCACCTGAACCCGGTATCAATACAGAGTTGAGAAGACCAAACACCAAACAAGAACACAACGACACAAGAGAGGGGTGGCTCGGATCCGAACTGACTGGGAGTGCTATAAAGGCCACATTAAGAAGGAGCCATTACAGCCTGTCTCTTAGCCCGCCAGTCGTGCATTGCGCACAAATGCATGCACTGGACTGACCTCATGGTCCGTGTTAGCCCGTAAGTTGGCAACCTTCCATCGTGAGAGTTTCAAGCACGTCAGTTTGTTTATAGTGAGGAAAATGCGCTGAGCCTTCGAGCTCCCTCTCTCCCCACCCCCACAATCAGACCACCGTCCGAGCCGGTCAGCTGTTTGATGCGGGAGTGGGCGCATCAGCGGACCACGCATCAGCGCGCCACGGCACGACCTGACCCCCATAACGCACACACCAGGATTCAATAGACCAGGGGACCCACACACTTGCTGTTGGTGATGTTGTGTTAATTTCCGCATAAATCTGGATCAGGATTAAGAGAATAGGTACTCGTCCTGGTACTCGTCCTGAAATTCAGTGTGATGCCACCTACATTTCCATGTGCCGAGTTCTTATTGGCGTGTCTTGTACAGATTTTTATTACCATGACGCGAGGGTCCTTTGTTCGCAGCACCTGCCGAGTCTGCGACGTCTGCATCGATTGGTATTCGGGACTACCGTATGCGTCGTACAGGTAGAACGTGAGCGTAGTGCCTCGTTTCTCTCGTTGCATAAGTAGATTTGACGGAACGCTGTCACCGGAACACGATGGGAGTGTAAGCTGGAGCAATTTTGACGTTACGCCGGACACTACACCAGTAGATCTCAGCCCAAACGTAGATCACCAGTAATCGCAGCTAGTGTTAGCACTTTTTGAATGCTGTTGGTCACGGTAAAATGACATTTTTCCCGTGTGTTTTATGAGCTTTGTGGTTAAAAGCTTTCTGCGGTGGAAATGAGGTTAGCAGTGGTGTTTACCCTAGAATTCACTTTACTTTTAAAACGGTGATTGTCCTCTAGAACATTTTTACGCCCTTTAAGGTCTTATGCCAACAGTTCCTCTACCTATTAATCAGGCTCTTTATATAAAATCACATTAAGAAAAAAATCGTTTAGTGAGTCGTTCTGCGCGTACTCCTATTATCTGTCAGCTCAGTGAGATGCTTAGCTTTTGAAAGGAAACGCCATATGGAGAGCTGTTTATCAAATGTACGGCCCAAGGTAGCGGAGCTCCTGTGCTTGAGGTTAAAAACTACATGGAGTCTTATGCGCGTCTTTTGTGAGTCATAAGAAGTTGTTTGCGCGTGTCTAAACAGAAACCAAACTGGTAGACATAACCATGCTGCAGTTTCATGTGACCGCACCCAGAAAATATATTTTCAAAAAGCCTATAGGGTGATCATCTGATAAGTGATTTCGACCAGAATCTGATAAGGCTGACTTATGGCAGCACAGTCCTGGAAAATATTCGAATTTCGGTTTTTGTAAGTTTTTTTTAGACATGGTTGGACAAGTAGAATAACCCAATTACAAAAGACAAGAAAGACTGTAGCGACCACTTCTGACTTATTAGCCGCCATCAGCCGGCTCAAAGTACTCCTTCACTGGAAGTTTGTTGCCAACTAAGTGAACTCTGATCTTTACAAACATTTCTAAAAACCTTTAAAGCGGTCTTTCGTTACCATAAGCTACTACCCGAGTGAGTAGTGTTAGCCCTAAGGCTCAAATACACCAAATGATCACCTCATGACAGCAAACGGGCCTGGTAATCGATGCCTTTATCCTGGGCATGAAGCATGCGTTATTATCATAGTGAAACAAGTGTTTCATATAAGCCTTTAAGCTAGTTACTGTAGGTTGCTATTTATATATTCCTCAAAATGGCCTGGGATTCGGCTACTATTATGCGATGTTAGCGCACTTTAAGGGTCATAAAGGCGTAACCGGAGGAAAATAACCTACCGCGCTCGATCGGAGGAATGCAAAGTTTGTCCAGATGTCAGGGGTGCGCATCCAACGATCCTGCAGCTCTTGTCCATACTGCGCCTCCAGCTCCTCGGCGATTTTGGCAAGTTGATTTGCCACGCGTAGTGCGAGAGCATAACTTCGAGGTCCAGCCTCCTCGCAGTCTGTATCAGTGTCCGCGGTGCATGCAGTATGTTTCTTTGCCCTAATTGAAAACACACATGGACAAAATCAGTTAAATCCACCCTGAAAATGGTTACATTCACGTATTACCAGTAATTGGATTTGGGAGGAGGAGGAGGAGGAGGGAGGAGGAGGAGGAGGAGGAGGAGGAGGAGGAGGGAGGAGGAGGAGGAGGAGGAGGAGGAGGAGGGAGGAGGAGGAGGAGGAGGGGAGGAGGGAGGAGGAGGAGGAGGGAGGAGGAGGAGGAGGAGGAGGAGGAGGGAGGAGGAGGAGGAGGAGGAGAGGAGGAGGAGGAGGAGGAGGAGGAGGAGGAGGAGGAGGAGGAGGAGGAGGAGGAGGAGGAGGAGGGAGGAGGAGGAGGAGGAGGAGGAGGAGGAGGAGGGAGGAGGAGGAGGAGGAGGAGGAGGAGGAGGAGGAGGAGGAGGAGGAGGAGGAGGAGGAGGAGGAGGAGGAGGAGGAGGAGGAGGAGGAGGAGGAGGAGGATTCATGTAACCAGGGTCAGGTGCCTGGATGTTTCCTTCTTGCCCTCTGGGGACCGGATCATTGAGCTCTGGTTGCGATCTTCCATCAAAAAATAAAGCAAAATATTTGCCGCCAGATGCCGGCACGGCGCTCATTTGAGATTTCAAGGGTCGCGCCCTCAGGGGAACTTGGAGGCAAAGTGACGTGGGCACTGATTGAAGGGGGCATGGCGTGACCACCTGCTTGCCATGACAACAGGTGGCCACCATGTGACGACGCGCACGAGTAGTCGATGCAATGGTCCTCGCCCAATTCCCCTCCACCCTGCCGACCACTCATAACTCGATTTGCTGGCAGTGGCAACAGCAGTAGTGACCAGGGTATCGATACCCGGGGAGGGTTGCCTCGCGGATTGGGGATCCTGCGCGTGGCCTCTCAAGCCACTCAGGGTACCGCAAACCGGTCTCCCGTGGGGAAGACGAACACGGTTGTTAAGGCCAGCGCACAGACTGTCCGTTGGAATGCGAGCCCTTGTTTGGGGATTGGCGCAGTCGTCAGAGCGGCAAATGAGGTAGTTTTCTGTTCCATCTCCCTCCCCAAATGTACGAATGCTCCCGGGAGCTTGTGGAAATAGACGAAAAACTTGCAATTGTTCTCCGCCATTGTCACGAGACATTAAGGCAAAATTCTCTGTCGGTGGCACTTCTCAATTGTAAAATGCACTTCTGGTGGAAACGGTACATAAATCCACGCCCATTGGGCTGTTAGCTTTCCATTTAATATATTCAAAGTCATCCAGACTAAACCCACACAGGCAGGTATATTATGGGAAGAGTGGCGTGCATTGGTTAGAACACAGGTGACTTCGTTTTGGTTTATACCCAAATCACCACCGTGTGATGGCAGCCGATAACCCATAAATTGTCATTTTTATGGTCCTTTTACTACCTTGGTAGAACGTCTTGATGACTATTTGCTAGGCGTTCTACCACCACCTGTATATGTTCAGCTGCAAGTTACATTCTGTTTAATTTTTCCCATATCAACTCGCCTCACCGCAGAAAAACGAGATAAAAGAGGACCTCTTCATCTTGCGTGGATTTGTTTATAGTGGAGGTAGACTTGGTCAGGCTCTACCACGCTCTCTCCTCAACTCCCACCTGTCATGGCAAAGCCAAGAAGAGCGGAGACGACGGAGATGGCGCACGTGGTTGGCTCAGCGTGAGTCTACGCCTAGGCGTGCAACCACCCCCCCCCCCACCCCCACCCCCACGTGAGACATTTTTACGGATGCGCATACCCAATAACGCCTGCTGTGCGTTGTTTGGTCAAGCGCATATACCACCTGGTGCCATTAGGGGCACCTGTTTCATCGATATTGTGCCACTGCGTGGCACGGCTGCTAAGCGTTTGGCTCATCAATGGGTCCCCCCCCCATTGTCCATCGTGTGCTATCTGGTAGATACTACAGTTTTTACATGCTAGCTTTTTAATCGCCTCAGAAAGTGATCACTCACTTGGAGTAAATCATGCACTTTTAGGCCTTTTGGGCTCTGTCCGAAACTTGATATGAATATGTCAGTTGAAATCCATTGGCTGCAGCGAGCCAACCGCTTAATAGTTATCAATTGCCAACAGGTATCAAATAGGATAGACGCTTTTGCTGGTTGGTCACACTAGCTGCCTGTTGATAGCTGATGAATATTATGCGGTTGTCCCCTGGTAGCTGATGCAGTTCGGCCTATATCTTCATGTCAACTTTCTGTCTGTGACTACAGACTACTGATTTACCCCAAGTTACTGAGGAGATTAACACATCGGAAACTTCTCCCTTAAAAGGTGTGGGGTGGTTACGATGACCCCCGTATTACAGGTGGCTTTGCGCTTAATTCCAGAGTAAGTTAGCGTTATGGTTAGTGTTTGGGTGAGGGTTAAGGTTAGGATAGTCAGTGTTAGTATAAACGTTAGGGTTAAATTTAGGGCCCAAAGCCATCTGTAGTGTCCAAATCAGTAAACCATTAACTTCAAGCTCGTAGAAAGCCCTATGAACGTGGAATTGTTTAGATTTTGTTTGACAAGCCATGCAAACTCCCAAACTTTTACATTGAAATAGTTAAACCTTAAAAAATACAGCTCAAACGGGTACAATTCGTTGTTTAATTTTGTGAACAAATAACCTCGGCTGCTCAAGATGCGATATCTTCAGGTTTATTGGAGGTTTGGACTGGCTCATACCTGCCCCCCAACCCTGATACCGGTTATTTTAAGTTGCCACTTCAAATTCTTACAAATTAAATTTATTATTTCGATATATGTACTGGCTTATTCTTTCTTTATCTCACTGGCTTAAATAACCATTAAGTGAGAGCACAAAAATAGTGCGTTAGGTTCAATGCTCTGCCTCGTTTTCTTAGAGTCCATAGTTGATCGGGCATCTGGTTTACCTTCTAAAATGGCCTGCTTTTATAAAAAAAATATTAGTGTGTTCAAACGCACTAGATCGGACTCGCTAGCTTGCTCTCCACCCACCATCCGAGCGTTTCCGCCGATAGGTAGTGAGTTTTGGTGCAATGCCTGGTTTGGCCTAAAAGCCTCAGTCTCCATGTATCACCCGCACAGACACAACTGTTAAGGCTCCACGCAGATTTAGCACGACCCCTTGGGCAATGCTCACCATGGGCTAATTTTGGTCTGAGGGGGATATTTGGGACATTCCTCCTGACCCAGGAAACCATCTTCGAAAAAGGCCTACTTAAAAATAACTAGAAGTTGGCACGATTTTGAACTGACGTCTGATAATGCCGGCTCAGAACCTACTTTCAACGGCAGAGTGGAGTACAGAACCTACCCCATCAGGGGCTCGGACAATATCTGCGAATGGAACAAAATCTGCACTCGGAACAGAGGTTTGCCTCGGTTTGTCAATATTGCTTATAAGCTGGAATCTTAAACTGACTTGTCTTTTACAGATCAAATAAATCGGAAAGCACCTGATTGTGTCGAAGGCTCGGCTAGTATATATCCAACAGAGAGTTCATTACTTACCTTTTGCGGGAGTCAGTCAACGGAACAAGCTGAAATCCTGATGAGTCATCGACAGCGGTGATGGGCTTGACTGGAGTGGTGACGTCACGTGAATAAGCCATTGCGTGCGTGCGTGCGTGCGTGGGGGAAATGGTTATCGCGGCCTCGGCAGCTTTGCTTTATAGCTGTAGGTAGCCGCCTAGCGGGTTGCTTTCATCCAATAAGCGTGTTAGCCGACCGACCGAACAGGCTGATTTGTTCGGGCTGACCGAGGACTTCGTTAGGGGGTCGCGATTTATCGGCGCCTGGCCAATCATCCAACGAACAGGGCCTCGCGTGACGTGATCAAGCGAATTATGGAATTTGCGGCTGCTGAGGCCTCGAGAAACGAATGACGTCAAGGTTTTGGTTGCTTTTTGGGAAGAAAAAATTATGTCCTTGTAGTGGTCATTTTGCCTTGCCAGAGAGAAATAGTTTCCGTAAAATTGGCACCGAACTTCCTCTACAGGGTCGACCAGCCTAATATAGCTAAAAGACGTCAGAATTACCTGTCTCTGGTTGTTTATGTGACTCTGAATTCTTTACATTTATAAATTCAATAGAAGATAAGCAGAACTTGAACTAAAGCCCACATCAAGTCGCTCGACTGTTCTTACATACCTCCCTAAACAACTACAGTAGTGGTCGCTCGGACAGAATGTATCCGAGATCGTTCAGTCATCACCTTGGTTGTAATGCCTTCAGTGTTCATTTGGACTATATGTTGGAAGTTCTAGTTCGTCTTCGCCCCTAGAGGATGAGATCAGTGTATAGTGCATTGAAATCATCAATAGTGCTTAAACTTACTGAATTTTACAATACTGTTTCTTATGGCATATAATTGAAGTTTGAGCCATGTACGAACAAAGACCAGCTTTTCAGTATTTTGGTCAACCTTCTGACTCAGTAATTTTTATAGTTTTTTTATCGATCTTTACAATTCGGGTAATATCTCCGGAACAAATTTCAGCATAAGTCTATCAGACTGATTTTGTAGTGGGCTTTGCCCTTGAGATAAAAAATACATTTTACTGGTAGAAAAAGCGGTAAGGATTATTTGTACGGCCACCTTAACAGGACATGCAAAAAGGAATGGCCCGTGATACATGTGGCTTTGCCCCAAATCCCGGAGTAAGTAGGTTTAGGATTAAGGTGGGGTAAGGGTTAATTTTACGGTTATGGTTAAGGTCAAAGTTAAGGTTAGGGTCAGGATTACGGTAAGAATTAAGGCTTGGGTTCGTGTTAACTGTAGGGCTAGGATTAAGGTTAGTGTTCAGTTTTATGTCAGGGTTAAGACACGGGAATAGTTGCCCTTCCTGAATTTTGTCGCAAGGCCATCTTTATTAAGAAAACGGGATGTTCCTATTCTCGTGTCCTGTTTAGGCGGCCATACAAGTCAGCCTTACCAAAAGAGCTTCGAGAGGGCGAGCGGTTTCGAAATTTCACGTTAGTTTTATGAGGGTTACTAAGCCCCTCACCAAATAGGAAGCGTTAACTACATATACTTCGACAATTTATGGACGTCTAGAGATCTCCATATTATTTTCTTCACAAGCGCGCCTGTCTGACTTACAATGAAGGTCATTTTAAAAACCTACAGGAATTTTAGGAATTTTTAACGCAAAATTATGTTGTGCTTTCAAAGTAACACTTTCAGAAGACGCAATTTTTTCGAAGCCGCGTAACCAATGACCTCAAATTATGTGTATTATTTAGGCGAAATATGATTGGTTTGTTATGATTTTACAAATTATTGACAAAACTAAATGGATCGCTTTGGTGCCGAAATCTCACATTCCAGCGTGCAAAAACGACCTAGGGGTTATTGTGCGTCTGGAGCGCTTACATTATCTCGTTTAGGCATTCCCTTCACCATCTTTTTTAAAAAATGATATATATATATATATATATATATATATATATATATATATATATATATATATATAACTTGTTTTGACAGCATCATTTCCAAATTTCCAGCATAATGGTGGGATTCATTTGGTCGACTCCTTCCCCCTCCCCGAAGGACAGAGGAAAAAGCAAGTCTCCCACCCTGTTACAGGTGCCACAGCGCTGAATTTAAAGAAGGGAACCTATTCCCGTGTCCCCTAACTCACAGTTTAACTGAAGTCCAAATCGTAAGCCTAAACATGCCCTTACTCCTAACCTCTCAAATGCATCGTAGCTCGGCAGTGACCCTAACAATAATACTGATCCTATACTTGTACCTAAACTTCATTTCCCCGGAATTTATCGCAACGCCGCTAGTAGTAGGGGCGATCCTTTTTCCCCTGTCCCGTATTAAGGGGCGGAGGATAGGTTAATTAAATTTATAGATTTTTTGCCTCACAGTTTGCATGCTGCCCATACACGAGCAAAGCAACGAAAGACCTCATTTGTTCAACCGTGTTCATGACTTACTTGCGATTTTTGATTTTCCAAATCCATTTGGCTTATGTTCAACCAACCTGGTTGCCCCTGTGTTCGTCCACTTTACACGCCATCTGAGTCATACGTGTGTTCAAACGTCAATGACTACGCGTTGGTTGGAGGCAGTGAGAGAGAGAGAGAGAGAGAGACCGGACGTTTGCAAACAACTAGCCTAGCTTTTCGTTGCGCATTTTTCTGCATGACTGAACTGACAGCTTGTGAATCTTACGCGGTTATCCCACAGCGGCTCATAGTCTTCGACCCAAATATTCATGACAAATTTCGGTCTGTGCCTGTAGACCCTTGAATAAACTGACCTGCTTCAATTTACAAATTAATTTCTGAGGAAATTAAAGCTAAACTTTCAAAACTGTAGTCATTGATGAGCCCAGCCGCGCGCAGCAGTGCCATGCAGTGGCAGACTATCGGAGAAACACGCGTGTCTGGATTTTTAGCCAGTACCTGTTTTGCCAGTATAGTGAATAATTTCAGAAGCTATAACCACTCCCAAACTGATATCCATGCTTACTTGATTGTTTCATACTTTCGGTTGGGTAGGCGTCTTCGTTGAAGTATTGACACTGAAACGATATCCTCATCGTAGTAATTTCCTTGGTCTACACTTTTTCAACCAACGAAAATGAGGTAGTACAAAGTATGCTTACTAGGGGTCGCTTTAAAGCCCCCCTCCGACAGGACTTGGGAACAGGACCACCCGTAATAAAGATGCGAAGGAAGATGAGTTTGGGGTAAGTAAACGGAAACCTCTACCCTTCCCGGAATTTAGCAAACGGCTTCATGTATTACCTGGGCGAAGGCGGGCGCGGGGGGTATACAAGCAATTCCAACCGTGTGTTCAAATAACTTAGAGTGACATACCGGGGGTTTTATGTTTTGTTATGACACAAAATATAAGCATACTGACCTACGATTAACCGGGCAGTGTTAAACGGTTCAGGTTTTGGCAGGAAATAACACTTTAGACATGTTCGCGTCGCCAGGAGATGACATTATTTGAGGCAGGCATCGTGAAGAGTATTCAACAATGACGGAGGAGTTGCAGTGGGGATCACCACATTCGGTCTGGGGATTGCCTTTGAGAAACGAAACTTAATCTAGTTCAGTCTGACTTTTCCTCGTTTTTTTTATTCTGTGCCTTTTTTCTAGTTCTTCTTAATTGTTCTATGCTTTGCCATACTGACAGCAAAGGTACTAGCTAATAGCCCAAACACTAGTTTCGCAGATACTATGCCACTGCATAACACAGCTATGGGGTTTTCGGTTCATTTGTGGGTCACCAAGCATTCTCTAGGTGCTTTCTGGCAGCTAACCCAGTTTTAGAGATAAGTTTTTGTTAACTTGTAGTAAATCAATTGGGAGAAAGCTTTCTAGGCTCAGACAGTAATATAAATACGTTGCATAATTCACCATGCTGACAGCATAGATGGCCCAAATTTCCTTGACATTCGGCCAATGATCAACAGTTTTAGGTCTCAATACCGTCTTGTATGTCCACCCAAATTTTCTGAACCCCCTAAAACTCCTGTGTGTGCGGATTATTTCTTATTCATGCCACGAGGCGTCAGGAAACAAATCAAGCGTAGTTGCCATCTTTTTATGTTTAAAAATTTGGTTTTATATGGCAAACATATTATATCGTACTCCCGGCATAGATAATACCTTACAGCCCAGCCACGTTTTTCGCCGATGTTTTTGCTGTTGTATGACGCAACAGTAAGGGCCTTGGCTCATCAATGGGTCCCTCAGCGTTCTGCTTGTGGTTCGTGGAATATGAACTACAGAGGAATATCGAGCTTTCAGTTAGTTAATACATCGGCATTAGGGCAACTACCGTTATCGTATTAAATGTATCCTACTTCTAGTGCTTTTTGCTGGTAGAATCAACATTACGTGGTTATTCCATAGCAGTTGACTGGCTTCAACTCAAGTGTTCGTTGACATTTCTGGTCTGGTTCCAATAAAATGTGTCCCGGTCACTGAAATCTATGTCCTGCACTTAAACATTTCTGAAATGATTATCTTGATTATTCCCTGCAGAGCATATACCAGCAAGCTCATAGAGAACGCAGGGGGACCCATTGAGGAGCAGAATCCCCGTTGCTGCGTCATGCAGCAGTAGAAAAACCGGTATAACATGTGTTAGGTATTTTATCTAGTACCTGTATCAGGAGTGCGGTATAACATCATTGCCATATACATTTCATACTACTTGTTTGTATAATGGGCATAACGTGGTTATTATATAGGGGTTGATCGATTGATTGATTAGGAAATTTTGCCTGGGCTGACTGTATCAGAATTGGTGGATTCCATACGTTGCAGTACGCTGGGCGGTTAAATTTACCCAAGTGTGATTTAACTCATGGCTCCCGGTGGGGCCTCCTAGCTCAGTTAGTAGGAGTTCTGGCTGTACTAAAGCCTTTCTCTTGCTGGCGTGGGTTCGAATCCCACTGAAGCTTCCCAGTTTCTCACAAGTGGATCGAATGAATTATTCAAATCTGCCAAACTCCTCTACTAATATTCCCCATCGAAACCGTCAAGATAAGGAGCCCGTGGTGCAATGGGTTATAGCTTTGGATATCTAACAAAGGGGTCTCGGGTTCAAGTATCATTTGAAGCACTAAATTGGCTTGGATATGGCTGGCTGATTACGGTTAAAAAAACAGAAATGACCATTCCAGTCTCCCTTGTCTTTGTCGGTAATGTCATTCTGCCTATATCACTAGTCACTCTGCGGCTGCTGGCGGGGCTCGAGAGTGAGCCCCACGGCACTACGGAACTCGTGCGTTCCGTAACCGATCGATGAGCGCCTGTCTACCCTTTTGAATATCTTTGCCACACAACATGTAAACTACTTGTTTGTAGAATGGGCACTACGTGGTTATTACGCAGTAATTCATTGTCTTCTCCTCAAATGAAATTTCGGGTCTGGCCACCAAGAGTCATGTTCCGGTCACTTAACTCCATGTCCTGCAGTTAATACTTGCTGAAATTATTACCTCAGTTAAAATGTGTTCAGAGAAAAGAATGCTTCGAATCCCTCAAAAAAGCGTCTTACCGTGTAATTCTGACTGGGCTATCGTTCTGGACTGACTAGGTAGGTAGGTATACCACCCCGCCTACTGCAAACTGACTTTTTAATGCATTAAAACAAGCCTAAAACGCAAATACGATTAACTCCTGAAGGACCCTCTATTACCGTCAGCCCGTTTCTCAGGTGCCATAGCTCAAAGGGCTACGCATATCCATTTCTGCCTCCGTAGTGTAATACTTAACCTAGTTGCAAGCGCAGTTCAAGTTTGCAGTAAAAAAATCAAGATTTTTGGCGCCCTTTGTAAGTGCTCCAAACACTCGGGCTTCAATTCCGTGGCATCTACTACAGAAATGATATTTATTACTCGAACCATGTAAAGGCAGGCCTTGTATTCACCGAGGCTCTGCGGCCACTGTTATGCAAGTTTGAGTTCCATGCTAATTTGGGTGTGCGCGTCTTCTGTTCGCCTAGGCAACTGCCATGAAGAGAAAGAGACAGCCCTGAGCGCTTTGGAGAACCTCATTGTGTCCTGGCTCTTCTGTCCTGACAAGTAACGGAATTCCCCTGGGCGGCGGGGTGGGGAGGGGGGTAGATGCAGAGTCTATCAAGATCACTCGAGCGTGTCATTAGTTGGGTTACCGGGGCGTGCGGTAACCAACCGCCGCCGCCGCCGCCGCCGTCGCACCCAAATATGTGTTAGCATTCCTCCAACCTGCCGTAATCCTTGCGCCCGCACTCGACATCCGTCGCTCACTCCCGCCCCCCTCGCATCAGCGGTCTCAATGCGGGGCAGGAGGGGAGGGGCAGTCAGAGACCGCGGCACCTCCACAATGGCATCGAGTGTCCCCAGGTCAGGCCTGTGGAGGTGGCCACTTCCTCGGGCGCCACCAAACTGGTTGCTAGGCCCCTGTTGTTTACCGCTTACCCGTCAAAAGATCGTTATCCGAGGCTTTTGGCCAAAAAACCCCAGCTGAGCGCAATAAATTGAGGTCCTCCGGTCCAGAGTTGGGGGCTAGTGATGTGAGTTTTCGCACCTGCTCCTGATAGTTATTTTCGCGAGTGACCGACTGTAGGGTGCGGCAGACGGTCTGAGCAGGCAGATTTAAAATAGAAATGCACACTGATATTTGGGACCGTAAACGAAAATACATATGAGAAGCCGTGACATGTCGTCACATTCCTCCCTTACGCCGTATGCACAAGATGTCCAGACAATTTCTGCTCGCAGTTAACTATGAACAAAACACGGACCCTTGAAAAGGAAAGGGTAAAAGAGAAACAGTTTCCGAAAAATCTTAGTATGTATTCGGCCACTATGCTGAGTATTCGAAATCTTATACTGGGGCCTATATGCAAAAAACATCGGAAAAATGCTCCAATATAAAGGGAACTGCAAGTTCTTTTATTTTCAGCCGCAAATTTATCACTTATTTTCAGGGAAGTCAAAAAAATAGTCAAACTTCCCCATGTTTACATTGACTTAACTTTGGAAAAAGGTTAAGTACGCATATATTCGATAGCGAAATATATAATTAAAGCGCTTTTTAGAGCGTTAACCTACAGTATGTGCCCTATCTAATGACATCTCATTTATTTCATGAGAAAAGGGCCCTCGTGCGAAATCTGCCCACACGGCGTCCCCCAAAAATTTAAAACAGCAAGGAAGCGACCGTTCTTAAAACGAAGGCCTATTGTGGCTGAAAAATTAATATTACGTTGTTTATCAATACTGTTTTTTAGAAAAGTGCCAAATTCCGAAAACGTGACAATTAAACTGAAGTTTTAAATATACAGAATGCTTGTCAATGTAAAAAACGAGTAAATAAAACACCATAAGTAGAATTAATTTTGAAAATAGTCCTTTAGTTTATATTCCACAGAATTTGTCTTCCAGATTAAGGGCAATGGAAAGTATGGCCGTTACCAAACAGCCTAAATTTCGAGTATATATTCCAACAGGATTTCACGAAAATTAGCATTTTCTTCTTCCGTTTATCCATTATTTAAGATGCGTTTGACTAAGGCAAACAGATTTTGCTTGATTGCGCCGACAGAGACGTCACAGAAATAAAATATTTCATAAGCTGACATGCTGACAGGTCGGTCAGTGACTAATAAATTTAAACAAATTTGTCAGGTGAAATCGTAAGCGTACCATGTTATGCATAATAAGATAACTTTCCTTTTATTAAATTTCTTCATAAGTATTTCGGGTGTTGGATTACGACGAGTTTCAGATCGTCCCTGAAATGGTGGTGAATACCTTTTTTTTGTTTTCTGTCTATTGCCCATAAATGTAGATGTTGGTGTATGTGCTTATCAAAACCTTCCAAATAAGATATTTCTTAAAGGAATTTACCGAAATAGTGAGATCTGAGACATCATTTCTAATGCAGATGGCCGCTTGGGTCATATTTGTAGACTCACTCAAACATGAAAACTCGCTGCCGAGAAGAATGAACGCCCACAACATAATTCGTTAATGAATATGCCTAAGATCAATTTAAAAAACTCTTATAATAAGTTACCTCTTTAACAAACACTTTAATTAGATATTTCGTTGTCAAATTTTTGAAGATCGAGTCAAGGAAAGAATGGGAACATTCCACAAAAATACAAAATAAATAATAAAATAAAATACAAAATTGAAAAAATACAAAATACAAAATACAATGACTACTGAAAATGAAGGAACTCACTTATTTCTTTCTGTCGGTGCTGTTTTGCTTTATTTACTTACTTTTCTGCCCCATTATAAGATTGCAAACACACAACCGGGTTTCCGAATATATACTAAAATTTTGCGAAGAAATGTCAATCTTCTACACTTTCCGTTTTTAGTTTTCGTATTTGTTCACAGTCAACTGCAACTAGAAATTGTCAGGACATCTTTCGCATACACCATTACGGAGAACATTGACGTCCTGTCGTGGTTTTTTGTATAATGCATGTTTAAGCGCCTCATTATCGGTATGGTAAAACAAAGTAGTCACACAAATGTATTACTTGTTTGTGTGGTACAAAAATTCACGAATTTGAAAAACGGAATGTTTTGGACTGAATCTGTCCTTGATTTCATGGAAACAATCTAATTTCTCACACTTGCATGCACGTGATTTTCCTGAACGCAAGACCACATTTTTCATTCTCTCAAAAGAGATATTGAAACTTTTTCCCGCTTATATTAATGTCTGTTTATAGTAAAAGGCATAGAAACAAAATGTTTTGATCCGGAAATTTCAATAGCGTAGGAAAATTCCTAGAAGGCAAAAAACATCCGATTTGGCCCTGTTTTGCCCCGTTTTTCCTGAAATAAACAGATCTGAAGTGAACTCCTCATTCATGAACAGCTTTCTGTGCATCAATTCAATCCAACGAACAAAAACAATACATAAATGTTGTGTCATACTACCACCTCAAATTTTGAACCTGACATTTAATGAGTTAGGCAATCTACTGTATTATATAAAGTTTTTGTCAAATATCTCTTCGCTATATTAATTGCCGACTTTATTGTGAACGTTCATATTTCCCGGCAACGAGTTTTCATGTTTGGTTGACTCTGCAAATATGACCCAAAAGGTCATCTGCATTAGCAGCAATGACTAAAAACTCACTACTTCGATAAATGCTTTTTAATAAATATCTTATTTTGAAGGTTTTGAAAAGCATAGGATAAAATATACATTCATGAGCAATTGCCTGAAAACACTTAAAATTGTAATCTTACACCCGAAATACTTATAAAAAAATTAGCGAAAGGAAAGTTCTCTTAATATATACAAAATTGTATGTTTACCATTTTAACTGACAATTTCTTTTAACTTATTAGTCACTGAGCGGTCATTTAATAACTGAGTTTATGAACTATTTTAGTTCTGTGATTTCCCAAGAAAACATCTATTTGGCCAAGTCAAACGCATCTCAAACAATTTAGAATCGGAAAAAAAACAGAAAATTCTCGTGAAACCGTGTTGGGATATATACTCGAAACTTAGGCTGTAGGTTACCAGTCAAACGTCACATTGCCCGTAATCTGAAAGAATATGTCTGTGCAAAATTCAATAAAGGGCTATTTTTGAACGTAATTCTACTTTTGCTGCTTTATTCATTCGTTTTTTCCTATACAGTTAAAACTAAAGTTTACTTAGTTAGACTGATTGTTTATGCTTTCGGAATTTTCCGCTTTTCTAAAAAAATTTTGGTATTAATAAACAATTTAATATAAATTTATAAACCCAAATATGTCTTATTTTCAAAAACGGCCGTTTTGTTTACTTCTGTAAGGCTTTCGGGGACACAAAATGGTCTGCTGTTGCGTAGCAGGAATGTTCATGTTAAATTTATGTTATAGACCATCTACCGTATGACACTGTGCACTAAATGTTGTGGCTTGGAAGGTTAACGATGGATGAGATACCTCGTGTCTCCTCACAAGCCGAAGAGTCAACCCGCAATGGCTCCCACTGCGTTGGGATGCGGACTGTTTCCCTTTCGTAGAGTGTTAAAATCTGGTACGTGGCACGCGTAGGCGAGCTGTTTAACTTTCTAAACCACCGCGTTCAATCACACCTCCGCTCTTTTTGACGGCAGATATAAAAAGGACAGAGGGAGTGGGGTAGATGTAACAGAAGTCACCGATCACTATAAACAGATTCAGGCGCAAGTCACCCTAGTTTTGCCAATCTTTCTCCGGGGCACACGTTCGATCTTGTCGGAATCGACAGACGAACTGTCATGATGGTTAAAAATAACCACTTCCTTTAGAAAATCGGAAGTGTTAATCCCGTGAAAATTCATGTGAAACGAGGAACCTCAACTTGCAATGAAAGTATAAACTAAACAGCGTAAACAAAATAACGCTGGAAAACCTTCTTTTTCGAAGATATCCGA
Organism: Schistocephalus solidus; assembly: GCA_017591395.1. Lineage (NCBI taxonomy): Eukaryota > Metazoa > Platyhelminthes > Cestoda > Diphyllobothriidea > Diphyllobothriidae > Schistocephalus > Schistocephalus solidus. Next base: position 19,316 of record WEDG01003238.1, on the reverse strand, counting down.
GTAAATATCCCTCAAGAATTGGTGCTATATGTGGTAAAGCATCCAGTCAACTGCTTGATGTTAGATTATGTTTTAGATTGATGTCACGAGCATTCCGATTAATTTTTAAATTTTTGTGGTTAACTATGGCGAAGAGGATTTAGCCTGAGTTCCCAGGAGTATAAATTTCCTGAGTATACATGGGCGTGGAGAACCTCGGCACTCGTTGATGAACGCCGCTCATCGATGGCTAACGGAAATCACTCATCCCGTTCTGTCTTTGCTCTCACTACTGAGTCCCGACAGCAGCCACATAGCGGTTAGTAGTAATATTAGTAGTAACAATGCCGATGAAGACAAGGGAGACTGGAAGGAACATTTGTGGCTCATTAGTCGTCATCATCCAGTCGTACCCAATCCCAAGTGGTGCCCCACCCGAGGCTGGAACCCGTGACCTGTTGATCAGAAATCAACGCCCTAACCACTGAGCCTCGGGCTCGTTGTCTTGCCGGTGTAGATCGAGTGAGTTCCGTTAACGATCAGTGAACGCCTACCCACCGTTGTTAATATTCCCGACCAAAACCGGCAAGACAACGAACCCGTGGCTCAATGATTAGGGCTTTGGATTTCTGATCAATAGGTCGCAGATTAGAGCCTCGGGTGGGGTACCACCTGGGGATTGGGTATGACTGGTTGATGACAGCTAATGAGCCAGAAATAGCCATTCCAGTCTCCCTTATCTTTGTCAGCATTGCTAATGAACCTTGAGGCTCTTCGTTTGACATCCGGCTGTTAGGGACGTAGGGGGCCAGGAAAGCCACTACCAGCTGACTGATAGGCTCGGCCAGTCGACTGGTGTGTGGGAGATGGAAAAGAGGGTGAGGTCGACACCGGTGTGAATTCTACCCTATAATAAATCTGGCATGCCTGAAGCTGTCAACTGAAGGCGCATTTCGGTCCTTCTTAGGACTGAGGCTCAGGATAAGATGGTTCCATTTTATTGTAGCCTCCGTATTATTCTCACCTATGTGAAATCCAAGCCGACGCCTGCATGGTACGGGCAGTGGAAATAAGTTTTTGTGTGGCCCGCGTAAACGGAATTTTTGGTTTTATCAGCCACTGTGCTCTCATCCACCTTTGGTGGTCATCCTGACACTGTCTTGCCATCGGTGCAAGGCGAGAGTGCGGCAGATGCTATGCAAGTCACCGTTGCACCCATTTGGGGACGTCACGGCGAACGTCATCACTTGTGACGGTTAAAGTATTGGGCCAAAAAAGAATTTGATTTTATTGTCTACTTCGACTATTGCCAACGTTACCGTGCCTTGAGTGGATTTTCAGTTATTTTTGGTGTACTTATGTTTCCGACAGAGTAGCTGGCATTTATTCAACGCCCTTCTCGCAACGTGGTCCGGGTGCGAGAAAGGAGACCGTCGCACTGTGGCACGCGTAGGCGGACACTTTAGGCCATGTTATATGCTTCATGGATAATACTAGTCATTAGTAGGGGGTTCTTGCAGATTTGAATAATTTATTGGACCCACTTGTGAAAAACTCGTCAGCTTCGGAGGGATTCGGACCCACGTTAGCAATGGCCAACGCTCTAGCCAACTGAGCTACGAGGCCCTCAACGGGAGCCGTGAGTTTTTATCACACTTGGGTCAAGATAGCCCCCCAGCCGAATGTGGCTGGTAGTCATCTGGTGGATTCTAGATTGATTACTTAGGAAATCCTGCCAGGGCAGTCAGCTTACTGTATTAGGATTGGTGGATTGCATAGGTTGCAGTAGGTTGAACGGGTAACTGGACCTAAGTGTGATTAAACTCATGGCCAGGAATCTTTGACTTTCCCATCTTAATAGCTGGACAATTTCAATTTCATGCGTTTTCCCACCTTTGCTCTTTGTACTACACCAGGACCGATATACGTTAGCTATAATTGAATATTATTCTTACCCGAACACTGCAAGTCGTCGATTTCAGAGCATCAATCAACGTACCGAACAGCTATACCACCAAAGGGGTACATGTAAAGTGATTTATTAAAAGTACACTATCATTCAATTTCATATCAGTGTACTCGGTATGGTGACGGCAGGCCAAACTTACGATGGAATTTGACACCTTCAATTACGTTAGTCGCTGCGTACGCATCCAATCTTCAGTCCGAGTTCCCAAAGGTCTGGCCTTGGTCAAACATGCGAGCTGTCATAACGAGCAAATAAAGTGACTCGTTTGAAGTAACCGGCTTCCCCACCGGGCGGTTGAGCGTGGTAACCCGGTAGGATTTTCATGTTCTGACGGGACGGTAGCCAGGGGAACCGTAATGAAAACAAGTCATTCTGGAAGAGAGTTTTATCCAATTATCCTTTTGGATTCACACTGAAAGCCCTCATCAGGTACAGAATCAGATAAGAACAATATTTTGCACAAATTTTTATAGCACTTTCAGTATGTATTGCGCGAACACTGCATACCTATCAAAATTGACGGTTCCCGTATTCAATGCAGAGGGTTTCACTTGGCGCGATAATGACTTAATTGCCACTGTCAACGATGAACTCGGGAGGCTCTCGTTGTGATAGGTATGCAATGAAAGAGCACCTGCCTCATATAAATACCACAAAAAAATTTGTAAACGCATTACCCATTCTGCCTCTGAGGCTGACTTCGAATTCGAACTAAAAACGCCAGACAAATTAAAGTCCTTTTTTCAGAGATCGCGCCTCCTTCGACCCGGGTGTTTTCTGACTACTGCATTTTGCGCTGATATCAACAGAAGTCAGTGGCAAACGAGGAAGTAATGGGGAGGGAGCTTAAATCATAGATCAAATGCATCCGGTTTCAAAAGCATTTTTTTCAGGACTGCGAGTGTGTCTAGCTGATGATGGTTCGAAGGCTGGAACATGGCACTCCACGCCTTCTTCACTGTCAGCGCAAAACAGCTTTTAATTGGTCCATCTGTACCGAAGACTTTCACTTCAAGGTGTCTGATGACCCATTGACTAACGTTCGAATCCCAGGCGCCCGCTCGGTGCTGGCTAGTTGGAAGATGGTATCAACTAGGTTAGGGAATGCTTATATGGCGATCCCCACTCCATCTCATGCCTCCCCGACAGAACATGGGACCAGGAAGCTCCCGCAATACAGGGGGCTTTAGGATAAAAATCCAGGAAACCGAGATTTGGGCTAAGGCAAGGTTAGAATTAAGGGTAGGATTAGGATTCCGTGTATGGTTACGGGTAACGCTTGGGGTAGGTTTAGATTTAATGTGTGGACATGGTATTATTTACCTTCATGGAATTTTGTGCAAGGCCACCTGTATTACGCGGGGCCACAGTTTCCGCTCCGGCCTCCGTCAGCACTTGAAAAGTCCGAACCCTGTTCATTCAGAGGTATTGAGTTCTTTCTGCGTCCCTGCTACATGTTCATTTGCACGTCGCCTTTCGCGCTTTCGATTGCACTCACCATTTATCTGTGTAAGGCGACTTACTAACACGCTTGCATACGTTTTTCTCTTCGAGGAGACTCATTTACTTGCAAAAGCTTCACATGTCCTTGATTTTTGCAGCTGCAGATGCGCCGAACCAAAGCAGATGTCCGATTTACCAACTGTCCAGGCTGCGATGAAACAGCCACTGTCACACAATCGTTTTTGGCACCCGTTCATATGCACCTTCACGCCCAATCACATCACCCGTTAGCTGTCAGGCTCACATAGCGTCAACTAGTGCACGATGGACGAAGCGAGGCCGAAACTGGGGAATCCTTTCTCGCGGAACATAAGCGCATTCTCCACTATAATAAAGCTGACGTGCCTGAATCTAGCAGGATTCGCTATCAGTCGTGGTTTGGAGGATTTCCAACTGATGCGATACGTTGGTTCTCTGCAGTACTGAGTGTCCGGCTGCAATGGCTCTCTCTTGATCAAGCCTGCACGATACTGGCACTGATGTGAGATCCGAGCAGTCCTTATTTGTTTCCGGTCCAGGTATCAGAGAGTAGCGTGTGGGTGGTACTCGTAGAAAATCTGTTTAGCGTTATGTCCACCTCCGATCTTCTCGACAGTATCTTGCCTTCAGAGCCAGGTTGGTGAGGGAGGAGACAGTGCAGTAGATGCTGTGCAAGTTTGTCTTACTATAAAAACTTCAGTCACCTGTGCTGTGCCCGTCCCGCGTGGGAAACGTGATGGAGGTCGTTACTTTCGGTGGGCGATCTTTCATAGATGCATCCTGCAGGCCGTATTATCCAGAGGGTGCTTGGAGGGTGTAGAATATAATTAACCGGAAAACTATTTATCCTGGTCGTCCTACCCATAATGAGGGTGAACTTCCGAAACTGACCCGTCATTTCTCCCTCTCCGTCTGCCCATGGACGCTTGTTGCTGTAACGCAGACAACTGAGTATTTGGCCAGCTGACAGCAAACAGCAGTACTTCTTTACAAAAATGACGTGTGTGCTAACTGTCACTGTCAAATATTGTGAAATTCACATTTTTTTGCTCGCGCTGGCCAACAGCATTTTGCGAGATTTATTCATTGAAAATGTAATAGATCCTAAAATAAAAGTCTGTTCCCACCCCTCGTGGATATGCAACTCGGCTTTAATCCCGCGGTGGCCTCTTACCTTCTAATTATTCCGGGGTGTTGTGCGCAAAATATTGGCAAGCTGCACATCTGTGTGTTTGCGTGCGTGTATCGTTCACCCCGAGGCTGGGGTCGAGAGAAGTCTGCAAATGGAGCCTAGCGAAAAGGGAGGTGGAGGAAGTTAAGCCGGAGGAGCCAATTGAAATCGTTTGTTGATATCAGCTGGAGGGGGAAGGCGGCTCTCACTCACGCCGTCCACCCATCAACTTCTCTTGTCCCCAATTTGTCCGCTGCCTTTATTCCCACCTGTTTGCCCACTCGCAGATTGTCAGTTGGGTTAGACCACGCTTGAGCGCTGACTGATGTTCACATCCTCCCTGCGCTCCCCCCTCTCCCACCGCCACGCCCCCGTCTCCGCCCCCGTCTACGCCCCCTTTTATCTCTAAACTTCCTGCATGTGCGGTTCGGTGGCAGAAAGCGTCGCTCGCCTGAGGGCAAAGAAATTCGCCCCGCCACAGGGGACGGCCTTGCTGCTCTGTCCCTCTAATCGCCGATGTTGCTCATTCAAACTTACACATTATCCCTTTTTGAAGTGCGGTTTCTCCACAATAAACCTTCAAAGATTTTCCTTGGCTGTGTTCAGGTAAAAAAAGTTGCTGTTAGCCATTTGATACTGTCAGAAACTAATGTGTTAAAGAGGAATGTATTTTGCGGCATAAACCAGCTCAGCTTCGATCCCAAAGATGATGCGAAATAATTGCATGCGGTGGCATCGCATTCGCCGATCGGGTTACGGGAACGCTCGTTCCGTTAAGCCTTGAAACTCAGTCTAGAGCCCATGAAGGCAGGCACAAAACGGTCATTAATATGTAACAAAGAGATAACAGACACAGGCAAAGGAGATTGGAATGGCCATTTCTGGCTAATTTGCCGTCATCATCTAGCCATAGCTAACCCCCAGGTTTGGGATACCTGGGCTTCGAACCCGAGATCGTTGGTCCTTGTTTCTTACACTGCCATTTATCCACGGGCCCGTGGTCCTGTCGGTTGCGATCGCGAAAACTGACTGCGTTCGAATAACGTTCGCTGATTGGATTTCCACACATGCACGCCTGTTGTGTCCCGAAGCTCAGTATAGAGCCCACCAAAGCGGTCGCATAGAGACTGGCATTTACCAAATAATTACTCTTGGTCACTGGAAGTTTTTCACTCAATATATTTGTTGCCATCTTGTAATCATTATTACAAAATAACTTTGGAAGACATTGGAGCGACTGAATTTTAGTTAGCTGGATGGGCAAACTTTCCCAAGCCTCGTAAACTGCGACCGGCTACTGCTATCCGTAGAGTTTATGCTCCTGAGACGCAGAAATTAGTCGTTCTGAGTTTGCTTAACTTACAATCTTTCAAATATTATCCCCTTTGTAGGGGACAAATAGAAGCTCCTGGCTTAATTATCGTGCAGATAAATACTGCGTTTGTTGTTCAGCAAAAATTGTGGTTTCCGCTCGTGAAGGAGCGGTCTCGTATTTGCCCCACCGCCTCCGTCTGTTCGTCAAACGTTTTTTCCCAAAACCGCTGTTGCCCAATTGTAAGCAAAAAACTTTCAGTGGTATGCAACTCGACCCGCAGAAGTCTTATTGACAGCGACAGAGGGCTGGACTGACCATCTCTGGTTAATTTACATTCTTTGGCTACCTGATGTTTGCGTGGGGACAGATCGTGTGTGGTAAGCGTAGACAGGCTCTTGCAATATTGTCAGCCACTTGGGCCCAATAACTGCATCATACGAATAATTAACTCGGACAGTGGACCGATGCTTGTGAGAGGGAAGAGAGAGTGAGGTGAACTCTGAGGACGCGGTCTCCACTCCTTTTTCTTAGGACGGAGAGTCAGCCTGCAAAGGCTCCTTCTAACTTGTGACCTCTGTGGCACTTCCACGTAACTGGGATCCGAGCCGCTGATTCCTTGTTTATGTTTAATCCAAGTCATTTGCCCGCGGGCCAGATGTGTGTGTGTGTGGCACACGCAGACGGTCTGTATAAATTTGACAGCCACTGTGTCCGATTCCGCTTCCGGTATTTTTTACTCTGCCTTAGCATCTGGCTCAAATCGGTGAGAGGAGAGACTGCAGTAGGTGCAGCGCAAGTCTGCTATCAATATAAACAAATTAATGAGCAAGTCACCGTCTCTGCATCTGCCATGCTGTGGGGCACAGGGCAGACATCGCCCGTACTGACGGTAGAGCTGTCATCTTCACCAGCTAGCTACACCCGAAATGTAGATAGCACGCGCCATTCATTCTGCTCAGCTTGAGCACATCCTCTCCACTCCTCCCCCACCGCTCGCTGGTTTACAGACTCGCTTGCAGACTCACTTGCCTCGTTCATATATCTTTAGGGGACATCGACAGTTATCTCAGTCACGGGATCTCATGTAGGCATATTAGCTACTAGGGGAATTTCGTGGGGGGGGGGGGTTGTGACAGTAGCAAAGCTCAGCTCTTGACTCCAGTAGGAACCCTGAAGGGGGGTGGGGGTTGCCCCCTGCAAGAAGCTCGCTGGAGGTCACGTGGTCGGAGCCCCCCTTCCAATTGCGGGGGCGTGTCGGATTCACAAGGGTGAAGCAGTCGTAGTTCACCTGCCAGACAGGAAATCAGTTGGTGCTTCGCTTTTGCGGAAACAGAAAAATTTGACCGAAACCAAAGAGGTTCTGTACACCTACCCTGAGTGCGAAGAGCTCCACCTTGCGAGTTAAGGCTTGAACTCCAGTTAGCTTCTGGCCGTGCTTGTGCGGTCTGCATTTCGGTTGCTACGACCAGAACCTTGGAACGTAAGACACGGGACTAGGAACGCCCCCGTAACACAGGTGGCCGTGCGCTAAATTCCCGGAAGATTAAAGAACTTCGTGTGCTAACTCTCATCCCAGCACTGACCCTCACCCAAAAACAAAATGCCAAACTTAAACTTAGTCCATTCCCTAGGTTCCCCTGGAATTTAGCACAAGATCATCCCTATTATGGCGGAGGTTCTTATTCCCGTGTCCTACCCCTCAAACATCTGGCCTTGGGACGAGACTGCGGACTGCAGTCACCGTAAACCACGACAGTTTAACCGTCGAGTTCGACTTTGCCAATGACATGCTTTAGCAGGCTGTAGGCAAATGCGGTGACTTGCAGGTTAGTTTTAGGTGATAGTAGACTTTCGCAGCATCTCTCTCTCTCTCTCTCTCTCTCTCTCTCTCTCTCTCTCTCTCTCTCTCCTCTCTCTCTCTCCTCTCTCTCTCTCTCTCTCTCTCTTCCATCGCATACCCATGCCTATGCCATAACAGAGTCTAAATGACCAGAGGCGGAGTCCGGCGCAGGTGAACTGTAAGCACCTGCCCAAGAATTGACCATTAAGAAGACGGATTTGCAATGACTGTCACCAGCTCTTCCTCTTTATAGGAGCTTTGTGGAAATAATCCTTCTGCCTGCTGATTGCTAGACGCCTACCAGCAGCAAAATAGCTTTTTCTAAAGTGTATAACGTGAGGCAGTAAGTCAGATGCGGCGTGTCCGGTGAAAATGCATACGCCTACGGAAATGGGACTGATTTGGATACGTTTAAAGCACCTAAGTCGCTGCTCATGTACGCCAAAAACTGAAATTTTTATTCGGGAAGAGGGAGAGAGGGCCTCCAAAATCGCACTAAACAAACCGCTAGTATTGGATACATGGTTGGTTGGTTGGAAGTACCTTGGATACTTCTCGGGACGGTATCACAGAGTAAATGATAGCTCACTCCGTTTTTTGTCAGCCAACCGCTGAAGGTTCCAAGGACAGGGCCAGATAGCTGTCGGAATCGCCGAGTGCGTGAGAGAGTTAAGCTACCAAAACCACGAAACTGAGCTTGCCATCCGGCCTAACCCAACATACAAATCGGGTGAGTTCCCTTGCAACTCCTTGCCTGAACTCCTAGGCTGGGTTCGCCACACAGCTCTTGAAACAGGATACCCGCAGTAAGCAACGTACTTCATTACATTTAGAGTCGGAAATCAGTTCCGCGTACTCCAAACGTTGTAAAATTTACTTATTAACTTAGCGGTTCATAAAAGAGTATTTTTCTCATGCAGTACATATTTATGCTATTTGATCTACGAAAAACATCAAATTTTGCTACAGATAACCGTTACCTCCAATTGGAGTAATGTTGCAGGTTAATAACTGTCTTAGTTAATCTAAACGAGAAAGATTTAACAAAATTAGTACTGGCAAGTAGAAAATGGATTCGTCAGTGCGCGTAAATCAGGCAAAATCAGATGTGATAAGGAGGATGCTTTCAGAAAGACAAAGTATTGTCCTCTTTAACTACTTTCGTAAGAAAATCTATACAGTTTTATGCCCTAAAAGGCAACAATAATGCCAGCAGGCAATCTCTCATTTTAAGACATCCATAATTTCCAGTTATACGTGAATAGCTAATAGATAACCGCAGAAATGCTCGATTTTAATGGTCTCGTTTGTGGTAAGGTAGTGTCTGCTGATGTGTATGTACTTTCGAAACAGGATGGGCGGATCATTATCGGTTTGAGCAGTAGGCTAGTTTTTATAATGCCAATCCGTAGTTCACTTATAATCATAGAACAGGGGCTAAAATTAGAAAAAAGACCAAAAATGGTTGGCGTTTGTAAGTGGACCAAACTTTTCAATTTTTTACCGATTTTACTTAAAAAAAACGATTTAAAATCTAAAAATTCACAATAGAGTTGACTGCGAACACTGAAACCCACAAAGTATCCACCGAAGTTTCAAGAATGCTTGGAAAATCGGCTGATGGCACCGCCTTCAGTGGGTTTTGACGAAAGCCGGAAGTGGTGGAGACACCGGCCAGCATGTTTAATTTGTTCGTCCAAGCATACTATTCGTTTAAGAGATTAATTGTGCATAAATTTCGCTGTTGATTGGCCGCTAACATGATCATGTGGTACACAGTAAGTGTACGGAGGAAACCATCTCTTGCTCCAAAGAAATCGATGTACTTCTGATAGCATCTACAGTGCCTGCCCTACCTCATGAAATCACATGGATAGATTAAAACTTTTCCCCTCTTATATTAATATCCGTTTATAGAACAACGCACAGAAATGAAATTTTTTGATCCGGAGCATTTAATAGCGTAGGAGAAAGCCTGGATATCAAAAAAACGTCAGATTTGGCCCTGTTTGGCACCGTTTTCCTTTAATTAAACAGAGCTGGACTGCACTACTCAGAAGTGAGCAACTTTTTGCGCAGAAATTTAACCCAATGAACAAAAATAACACCATAAAGTATGTGGGATACTAACACCTCAAATTCTGAGCCCAGTTATTTGCTCTGCGGAGGCCACACGGACTGCCTTAAGCCTATTCTCGTGTGTTTGTGATAGAATCTACTAATTATATCCCAATTGCTTAGTCACTAACAGATCTCTTGATATATGTAATTAATTTACACTCCCGGGAAAACAGGCTTAATCTCCTTTGCCATAGGTAACCACAAAAACGAAAACATTCTCGTAACATCAAGCAGTTGAATATATACCTTACCGCATATATCACCTATTCTTTAAGGATATATACATGGATATTTAGCTAAAAGGAGGTTTTTCACTTTTAATGTTGTTTATGCTTTTTTATTCACTCATTTATTTACACGGAAAGGCCTTATGTACGTTTACAAGTTGCGTTTCCTCGTTTGGTAAAAAAATTTCGGGGATAAATATTTCCGTTTTTTCAAAGGAAGTGGTTATTTTTAACCACCACGACAGTTTGACCGTCGGTTCTGACGAGATCCATCGTGTGCCCGATAGCGAAATTGGTGACTTGCGCGTGAATCCGTTTATAGTGATCGTATACTTGTGTTACACCTCTCTCTCTCTCTCTCTCTCTCTCTCTCTCTCTCTCTCTCTCTCTCTCTCTCTCTCTCTCTCTCTCTCTCTCTCTCTCTCTCTCTCTCTCTCTCTCTCTCTCTCTCTCTCTCTCTCTCTCTCTCTCTCTCTCTCTCTCTCGTGCACAAATCGATTGTGTGAGCCTGTCTACCAACTGATCTTGAGATCGGGCGCAGTGACTGACAGAGTGCCAAACACACACGACCCGGCTTCCTAGCAAAACAAACCAGATTTTCACCCAAAGTGGATGGGTGGCTAGGATCTCAAGGAAAGGGAGCCGAAGAAAAACTTCCCACTTACGCCAGAGGGGTCAATTCCGTGCCTATGGGCAGGGTAAAGGTGCTGCTGAGATACGTGATGATGCGTTTTAGTCTGCGGTGATTTACCACAGGTTTTCAGGGAAGCGCAGGTGACTGATTAAGCGCAGGCGATGGCTTACTGTGCCAGAGCAATACGGCAGCTAAGCTATGATGACGGGTGTATGCTGGTGATCATGGCACTGGTTTGCCAGTGTCTGTGCGATTAATTGGCAAGTGACCGACCAGGCCGATAGATTATGTACATGTGTGGTGGCTTGGTGGACAGGATAGATTGGGAGCCGTGAAATGGTAAACAATTCATTAGATCCAGTTTTACGTCGTCGTATGTCTCTCCAGCAACGAGCCCTAATATTCATAGGCTTTGTCTGTTCTCAACAGGTCAGTTCAGTTAGAAGAGATATTGCTTTTTCCGATCATAGTTTTCTGATGACGGTTTGACTGTTGCGAGCGACAATGTCAGCCGTATGCCCTCAGAGTGAAATCAGAATCGGGTGACCTGCGTAGTACCTGTCACACTCTCTGCTTCCTCATCCACCTTACTCCGATGGTAGGACCGTATCAAGACGACCGGAGGTGGGCACAGGCACGGTGGCGTACAAAGCTAAACAGGCCGTCTAAGCGTGCCCCACGCGACTTTGTTCCAATAATCAGAGCTTAAAGAGCAACAGAAACCCATCTACACACGTTAGTTTGACTGTCGTAATCGGACGATGTTCACCATATGCTCCAAAGAAGGGCGGTGCAGGGACGGTAAATTGCACACAGCTTATTTTTAAGTGATATTAGAGTTGCACAGCATCTACAGCACTCCCTATCTTCCCTTACCCGCTTGTGCCCGGTGTCAAGACAGTCAAGAAGACCGGAGGTGGAAGAGTGGGGTGTGGCATGAGCCTGCACCTATTTGTGCCCATTTCGGGCACGCGTTTGTTATGGGACCGCATCCCAGAATAATAACGCCTGCCACACCCTGATTTGCCCCCCGTTTTGGTCCAGCGCATCTACCACGCGGCCCGTTTAGGGGGCAAGACACACACACAAACGCTAGTTCAACTGTCGTTTTTGACGATTTCCACTGTATGTTTCACAACATGGTGGTGCAGGGACGGTGACTCGCGCTTGATTACAGTGAGAATAGACCTGCACTGCATCTACCACACTCTCTGTTCCACTTCTCCATCTGGACCCGGTGTCAAGACAGGGTCAAGAAGACCGGAGATGAGAGAGGGCTCAGGCCCACGCACTGTGGTCCAAAACAAAACAAGAACACAACGACCCAAGAGAGGGGTGGCTCGGATCCCAACTTAGTGGGAGTGCCATAAACGTCACACTAAGACGGAGCCATTGCAGCCTGACTCTTAGTCTGCCAGTCAGCCATGCTCGCACTGGGCTGACCACGCCGTCCCAGTTATCCCGTCAGTTGGCAACCTTCCATGTCACGGCTTTTAGCCCTACGTGATAGTTTCAAGCGTGTCATATTTTTTATAGTGAGTAAAAATGCGCTGAGCCATCGACCTCACTCTCCCCTCCCCCCGCCCACCCCCACAATCAGACGACCGTCCGAGCCGGTCAGTTGTCTGCTGTGGGAATGGGCGCATGGGTAGACGGCCCGGCGTACCCGTCTTCACGCGCCAAAGCACCAGGATTCACTAAACCAGGGGATACGGAGGAGACATCGCCGTCTGACTCCCAGTACACTGGTCAGCCACTCAACGCACAACACACACTGAACCGATGGGGTGGTCTGGTTCAAGCGTCATATTGACAGCCTTCCAAGCCACGGTTTCTAGGACACCGTTATATTCTCAGGGACATGGTGATAGTGAGGGTGTTGTGTATGGATTGGTGGAGGTAATGTGCGCTCAGGTGGTTTAGTCTACTGTGGTTTACAGCAGGTTTTAGTGGAGGCGCATATGACCTAATAGGCCCATGCGGTGTGTAGAGGTGCGGCAGCAGTGAGGGCAGTGTAGGCGGGCGCGTCGACTGTATGTCAGAGCCTCAGGCACTGGTTCACCAGCCTCCGTGCGATGGATTCGCAGGTGACCGACCAGACCGATGTGTGAGTTGAAGTTGCGGGCGCAGTGTGGGCAAGAGAAATCGGGAGAGGCTGGGGGGATGTCATTCGTGGTAGTGGGGGTGGCAGTGGCGGTAAGAATGACAGGAGCGGAGGGTGTGCATGGAGTATCGGTGTTGTTGAATTTGCGGTGAATTCCGCTGTCATGCATGCGCATGTGACCAATAGGCCCATGCGATAAGTGAATGTGCGTGGGCAGTGAGGGCAGTGGAGGCGGCGATCTCTGCTGTGGGTTTGTGCCCCAGGCACTGGTTCACCAGTCTCTGTGCAAAGGATTCGCAGGTGACAGACCAGACCGATGCGTAAGGTTAATGTGCAGTCGCTTAGGATCGAGTCCCCATCGCTGTTGGTGGTGATGGCAGTGGTGGTGGTGGTAACAGGTGATGAGTATTGGAATGTTCTATGTATTGCTGGTTTCTGGCTCTATTTTGACTTATAGGTATGTCTATTTGTTTTCAGGCAGGTTACAAGTTGCCTGGCTATTCAGTGCTTGTTGGAAGTGCGTTCACCGATCGCATCGTGAGACGTGCTCGTCCCTCAAGCCCGAAATGATAATTTCAATCTCCCTTGTCTTTGGTGGCAATGTAATATTGTCTACACTAATACCTGCTGCGCGACTGCCTGCCTGCGAGCCCCAAGGCACAACAAGACCTGCGTGTCTCGTGTCCGATCGGTAAACGCACTTTGAACCTAGTCCATATGCCAGATGGGAACCGGCAGGCCAACATGAGAAAGAGAGAGAGCAGTACGCTTTATTTTGAAAGTAGAATTATAAAAGTTTCAGCAAAATTTTCCTCCATTCACCGTGAATAAGATTGGCTATACAAACCACGTAACACCGAAAAATCACAAATGAATGGCCGAAGAATGCAACTATCGACTGTGTGAAGAATCGTCCTTGAATGAGTCACAAAATGTAGATCAAATTAGACTTCCTTCAATACGGTGCCAGCGTCACGCGCTGCTGACCTCATTATTGTAGTTCAAATAAACAAAGTTAAAAATCGGTATATAATAGGTGAACTACGCCAACTGATCGGTATATAATAGGCGAACTACGCCAACTGATCGGTATATAATAGGCGAACTACGCCAACTGATCGGTATATAATAGGCGAACTACGCCAACTGATGTACATATAAGAAAAGTTACCTGTAAATGGAGAGTAGAACAAATGGCGGCTCAAGTTCAAAAGCTTACGGACTGCGGCGTTGGACTTACTAATGCTTAACAAAAAGAACGTGCGGTTTAAATCACAGTTGCCTCAAAACCTGCTATTTAGAAAAGCTAGCTGACGACGGCTAATAAGGCGAAAAATTGTCACCCCAATCTCCCTTTTCCTTGTCTGTAATCCCATTCCTTTGTGAGTGTTATTAGGTTCTGTAAAGTGATGAGGGTACACAATTTCGCTACAGTAATCGCAACCAAAATTGTCACCTGCAAAATAACTCCAAAAATTTGCACATTGTAGTGTAAACACGAAATTATAACCAAAAATGAGTAGAGAACCAAAACTAGCTGCTTGAACTACGCGAAGCACCTGCGAACTGTGACTGCCGAACGTTTATGTGTCCTAGCTCAGGAAGACAACTCCACAGTTCGAATACGATGCTCTAACAAGGAGCTGTTGCGAATCCCCCCTTTGCGTTCTCCCTGCTTCCACTTGAAAGCAGAAGCACTCCCCAGTCGACGCCTCCGCCTGCCCCCCCCCAGCCGTTCCAACATGATCGGCCTTCCTTCAAGACACCGGGACATCAGGCAATCACAGCGAGGCTGTCTTCCAGAGCGAACGGAGAGGAAACTTTGATTCTACTCTCCCCCCGGCCCAAGCCCGCTCCGACCAATTCCCCAAAAGAGTTCATGTGCCAGCTGTTCTGCGAGGCACCTTCAAGCCGTCAGCCTTCTTTCCACCCTCTGCGAATGCGGGCTCCTGGAGGTGCTTGGGGGTCGAGGGGGGGTGTGATGGTGGCGGTGGTTCCTTCAACAACGGGTTCCTTACATGGCCCCACTTCCCACCTCCATCAGCCCGCGGGTGGCTGTCATATGTGCACGTCCGCGCGCACACACGGTGTTCGGATGTCAGCGTGCAGGCAAGGCCACAAGACGGAGGGGAGGGTGGGGGTGACGAGTGTTAATATTCACGGCCGTGACAGGAGAGGCGGCGAGGCCAGATGACCCCACCCTGCCGCCTGACCCCTCGCCCCCGTCGTTCTGGGAATGCCTACCCCTACACGCCGCGCCCCGTTTTCTAGCACACAGACAGAAGAAGTGCGGGCAGGGGCGGGGGGAAGTGGACAAGCAAGCAAGAGGTTCTCCCGCCTCCGCGGGGCCACCTAAAGTTCTGCGCTTTATTGGGGTCAGTATTTGAAGGGCACGAGGCGGGAGGGGGTGGATGGGTTTCAGTTGAAGTCTATGACGGTGTAATCGGCGCGTGTGATGACTGAAGGTTGAGGCGTTCGGAGGGGGGATGGAACACCGGAGAGTGTGCAAACTCTCAACAAAGTGTTGGCGTAAGCGCAACTGTGTGGGAGCTGTGGGGTCCTCTATGAGGAAGGTGAGATCCGGGTTAGACTTGATTGTGGCTACTCCCTCCCTCACCAGAAATAGTACCCAAAACACCTATAATCCGGGGTGAATGGAGGCCGCGTCATTTTAAATACTCCCCAAATTAACTATCATATTTCTTGACATCTTGGTGGGATAAGACAGAAATATGAGCACCTACTGTCCACCGTAAAACAATCCCCAACTCACACTGTGTCCCCTGGCTACAGCTTTGCATCGCTATGGTGATATTCGAACCATATCGATAGACGTAACTAACACCTGTGTTGTCTTAAAATGTAAGCACGCTTCTGCCGTTCTTAATGATGTTTGCTGTCACCAAACCAATAAATAGTGCGAGCGTAATTTACAACGCAACGTGTTCGGGGTAGATTACCAACTGTAGACGGCTGGCGATGAAA
This sequence comes from Schistocephalus solidus, assembly GCA_017591395.1. Taxonomy (NCBI): domain Eukaryota; kingdom Metazoa; phylum Platyhelminthes; class Cestoda; order Diphyllobothriidea; family Diphyllobothriidae; genus Schistocephalus; species Schistocephalus solidus. The sequence continues at coordinate 3,489 of WEDG01003238.1, read as the reverse complement.
ATAAGCAGCAGACATGTAAGGATTTAAGAGGGTTAACTATACCACAGCATTAGCCGCAGTAGTACCTACTGCTCCATATTTTCTTACCTCTTTCCACCAAACGTAATTTAATTGGGCCTATTAGAGCATCTGTTAGGCTCAACATTCAATCCCGCTTTCTGCTACCAACCATTGACCTGGCGTTGATCAAGCACCCCTCTGTTTGCGCCTTACATTCATCCTATAATGTCCTGTTTTTTTTTAAAAAAAACAAGATTTGTGTATCTAAGCCCATGAGAAGATCAGATTCACTCGCACCTCCTCCTCCTCCTCCTCCTCCTCCCTCCCTCCTCCCTCCTCCTCCTCCTCCCTCCTCCTCCTCCTCCCTCCTCCTCCTCCTCCTCCTCCCTCCTCTTCCTCCTCCTCCTCCTCCTGCTCTCAGGTGTGTGTGGCACTTATGAACGCACTGTTTACCTTTGTCAGCCACCTGTACCAAACCCCCCTCCAGCCTATTTGCCCCTGATGGGTGAAGGAGAAAAGAGTGTGCAGATGCTTCGCAAGTCTAATATAGTGATAAATTAATTCACGCACAAGTCACCATCCGTGTGTCAATCCTACCGTGGGGTACACGGTGGACATCGTTATTTACCACGGGTAAACTGTCAGGTTGAGCGCAGTGCCCGGCTTCTCTGTCGCACGCATATACGGCGCTATATATATGAAAGGTGGAACCAACAAAGGCAAGGCAGGCCGGTTTTTTATGGTCATTTCTGGCTTATTAGCCGTCATCAGCCAGTCATACGCAATTCCGGGTGTGGAATACCTGAGATTCGAACCCGCAACCTTTGGTCATTGGGTGTAACACTCCCACCTATATATATATATATATATATATATATATATATATATATATATATATATATATATATATATATATATATATATATATATATAATGGGTAGATTGATACAGTCTGTTTCGGGCTTATTCTGGTATGGTAATTGGTTGCCTGTTCATGACCTTTGCCACCCTTTGGGAGCTTGTTTGCTTCGGAAAGCCACTAGATCGGTGTGTGCCTATTCCTGTTTGAATAAATACCCGATCTGCAACGACAGAGAATGACAGGTAGTGAGGCACTGATGAACTTCGGATCGATGAAGTGCTTATGACCCATCTGCTAGACCCAGTGTGTGGATTGCCTGCGCCGTTATCGAGTGCATGTTTGTGTTTCCAGTCCCAGCTGGTAGTCAGGGTTATGATTGGCTGAATGAAGGCAGAATAAGCCCGAAACAGACTGTATCAATCTACCCATATTCTCTGTCATGTCTCCTCTCTGCAATGATAACTTGGCCGACTTCGGCCTGGTAATTGGTTGCCTGTTCGTAACCTTTGCCACCCATACGGAGCTTGGTTGCTTCGAGAAGCCACTAGATCGGTGTGCGCCTATCCCTGTTTGAATATATATATATATATATATATATATATATATATATATATATATATATATATATATATATATATATATATATATATATGATAATAGTATGGGGCTCACCGATCTGCTTAAGGAACATGCATGTTCGTTGTGCCCTGGAGCTCAGACTAGAGCCTCGCAGGCGGTCGCATAGCGACGTGTAGCATATGATAGAATGGAACCGACAAAGACAAGGAGACCGGAATGGCCTTTTCTGGCTTATTAGCCGTCATCAGCCAGTCATACCCAATCCCAAGTGTGGCACACTTGGAATTCAAACGCGCGACCTTTGTTATTTGAGTGAAACGCTCTAACTTTGAGCCACGGGCTCGTTGTTTTTGTCGGTTGTGATCGGGAATATGATGATAGTATGGGGCTCACCGATCTGCTTAAGGAACATGCATGTTCCGTTGTGCCCTGGAGCTCAGACTAGAGCCCTCGCAGGCGGTCGCATAGCGACGTGTAGCATATGATAGAATGGAACCGACAAAGACAGGGGAGACCGGAATGGCCATTTCTGGCTTATTAGCCGTCATCAGCCAGTCATACCCAATCCCAAGTGTGGCACCCTGGGATTCGAACCCGCGACCCTTTGGTATTTGAGTCGAACGCTTCACCATTTTTGACACACGGGCTCGTTGTTTTGTCGGTTGTGATCGGGAATATGATGATAGTATGGGGCTCACCGATCTGCTTAAGGAACATGCATGTTCCGTTGTGCCCTGGAGCTCAGACTAGAGCCCTCGCAGGCGGTCGCATAGCGACGTGAGCATATGATAGAGATGGAACCGACAGAGACCGACATGGCCAGTTTACGGTCGTATCTGAGCCATTTCAGTAGCATCGCATTGAATCCCGGACCTTTGGTATTTTGAGCTCGAACGTTTACCTGGCCCGTTGTTCGTCGATTGCGATCGGGAATTGATGATAGTGTGTGTCTCACCGATCAACATATGCTACACGTCGCTATGCGACTGCCTGCGAGGGCTCTAGTCTGAGCTCCAGGGCACAACGGAACATGCATGTTCTTAAGCAGATCGGTGAGCCCCATACTATCATCATATTCCCGATCACAACCGACAAAAACAACGAGCCCGTGGCTCAAAATGGTGAGCGTTCGACTCAAATACCAAAGGTCGCGGGTTCGAATCCCAGTGTGCCACACTTGGGGATTGCATGACTGGCTGATGACGGCTAATGCCAGAAATGGCCATTCCGGTCTCCTTTGTCTTTGTCGGTTCCATTCTATCATATGCTACACGTCGCTATGCGACCGCCTGCGAGGGCTCTAGTCTGAGCTCACAACGGAACATGCATGTTCCTAAGCAGATCGGTGAGCCCCATACTATCATCATATTCCCGATCACAACCGACAAAACAACGAGCCCGTGGCTCAAATGGTAGAGCGTTCGACTCAAATACCAAAGGTCGCGGGTTCGAAATCCCAGGTGTGCCATACTTGGGATTGGGTATGACTGGCTGATGACGGCTAATAAGCCAGAAATGGCCATTCCGGTCTCCCCATGTCTTTGTCGGTCCCATTCTATCATATATATATATATATATATATATATATATATATATATATATATATATATATATATATATATATATATGATAGTGTGTGGCTCACCGATCTGCTAGGAACATTTATGTTCCGCTGTGCCCCGGAACCCAGACTAGAGTACTCACAGGCAGTCGCACAGCGACGTGCAGCATATGTTAATAATGTGGAACCGACAAAGACAAGGAGACCAGAATGGCCATTTCTGGCTATTAGCCGTCATCAGCCAGTCACAACGGAACATAAATGTTCCTTAAGCAAGATCGGTGAGCCACACACTATCATCATATTCCTGATTGCAACCGACAAAGCAACGAGCCCGTGGCTCAATGGTGAGAGCGTTCGACTCAAATACCAAAGGTCGCGGGTTCGAATCCCAGGTGTTCCACACTTGGGATTGGGTATGACTGGCTGATGACGGCTAATAAGCCAGAAATGGCCATTCACCGGTCTCCTTGTCTGTCGGTTCCAC